>JABVXW010000057.1:0-47301 GCA_013365375.1 Litomosoides brasiliensis | reverse complement strand
TGGAGAATGAAAAAAGACGTTTTAAAAATGCTTTAAAAACTTAAAGCTTCGCTTCGAAAACTTCAATGTCACTGAAGAGTTTAAAAAACTTTAATTCTTGGAAAAATACTGTTAACAAGCGAAAACTTACTCAGAGACTTTCGAAAATCCAAACGAATCGAATGAATACACCGAACAAAGCTTGCACTTGTAAAACAATGAGCTAAAAGTAAGACGATGCACACTACAATAATGTCTGAAAAATTTGCATATCGATTGAGAATGCATCATTGCTACGTTATCCCTTCCTATTAGCTGCATCCCACACATTTGTACTTAGAGATTCCCCGTAGCCTTGGTTCTAGAAATTTCCTAATAATTGAGTTCGTAATCTCAAATTGCAACCTTACCAGACGATATCTAGGCTACGATAGTCCGGTGAGAATTACATCTGTGATATCGAGCTTTAGAGGAGGGCTGCACATGTGACACGCATGAACCAGGCTAACTACGCATGTGATAGTTGTTAGATTGTTTTACATCTTATTCGAACATTTTTGTCTTGCTGCCTCAGGACAAAAACGGATTCCGAAGAAGTCAACTTCTGCTTTTCACTTCTGTTACCCCTCATTAGTCTACTTAAATGGAAGGCTTTCGTTTGTTTTACTTATGCAGCATTTCAATATGCTATGATTAAGTCCCACAGAATAGCAAGGCTTAACGCGGAGGTAGTGAGCAGAGGCATAAGGAGAATATCACTGACACATGTGACATTCATATATTGATACAGTTTACTATTCGATAAGACATTCCGACTGAATGTTGAAGCACATGAATTGTTTTAAGATTCATAGGGACCCAGAGGAAATGAATGTGGGAACCTTGCTATTACGGTCGTTTCGGAAATGCAGTGATTCTTTTACCCAGTTTTCTAACAAGATCACTTTCTTCATAAGCCGTTCAAAAGAAAATTATATACGCGTTTCAGAAGTATTCCTGCTTTGATAGCCCGCATAGGATCATGATTTTGCTTCACTCGAACGTTAAACAACATGTCAAGTGACAATTTACTAGCTAAGCAATGTGTGGAAATTACTGAGACTGAGTGATAATAAGACGACAAAGCTGTCCCCTGAAAAAATATCATGGATACAGCATTCGCATCCTCTTTTCAAGCCTGGCGATTTAAGGGCTCCACCTTCTACAATTTCAAAGTCCTGACTTTCCCTCGCCTTCCCTTCGCGTGCTTTGGCCGAACCGTATTGAGCTCGGTCAGCCCTCTTTTCGATTAATTTGAGGATCGTCCTGGTGCTGATGAACTGTGTTTTCGTTTCTGCAAACTGTCCGGTTTTCTGTAAAGTGGTGGATAAGGTGGGCGGGTTTTGTGCTTAATGGTAAGAAGGCTGTGTCTGCACAATGAGTCGAAGATTAACGAAAAGTTGTGGGAGTGATATTCATCTTTGTGCCAATTAGCATGAATTTAAATAGGTCGTTATCAGTATTTATGTGTATAACGTAGTGACTTTGGCTTGAATATTTTCTGTTTTCTAGGTACCAGTTCAAGATGCAAATTCTTTCTGCAAATGACATCAAAATCTACAACCTAAGTGCGGGCAAGTCAATTCCGGACTGGATAACGGATCGGAAAAGACGCAGATTGGAACAAAATAATATAGGTGTGAATTCCGCACAGCTTTGTCAACTATCTCTGTTTTCAATGTTTAGGCTGTTCATGAAATTTTTGATCCTCTAATTTTTTCACAGATCTCAGAAGAAGGATACAGTTGATACAGGACTTCGACATGCCTGACATTAGCAATACAGTCACGGTATCCCCTGATGGACGCTACATATTTGCAACGGGTATGATAATCCATTCTTTACAATGCTGTTGTTAAACTCCTTATAAGAAGAATCATCTCGTAATTTAAGAAAAGCAGGCAGAATGTTCATCTGAACTGACTATATTTTTAAATAACCTTTGTACTGTACCAAATAACTGATATAAATCAAACAAACTGTGACTTGGAAATGCAGTTAATGGCACAAATCCGAGATCTACACACTGTTTTTGTATTTAGGTACATACAGACCACTTCTGAAGTGTTTTGATGTAAGTGATCTGTCGCTAAAGTTTTCACGCGGTCTCGATGCGGATGTTGTGAAAATGGTTGTTCTGAGTGATGACTATTCTAAAGTAGGTGACATTTTTAGACATATTTTGTTAACAGTAAAACGACTGAGGTAGGGATGTGATCGCAGCGGTTATATGCAACTATTTCTTTGCTCCGATACTTCCGTTTTTTTAACACTCGTATTTAGGTTTTTTTAGTGCCATGGGTTTTAGTAAGTTTATTTCGTTAGAGGAGTTTCATAAGATTTTCAATAAACTTTTTTTAGGCTTATTGAGAAACTTGTCTTTCAGTTCGTGTTGTTGGAGGAAGAACGGTATGTGGAAATGCATGCGGCTTATGGAAGATATTTTAGAATAAGGATACCCAAATTTGGTCATGATATGGCTTTTTGTCATGAAGTGAGTGATCTCTACATTGTGGGAAGTGGGTAAGTCGATTGAACATGTTTCTATCAATACTTTTTACAGTAATATTTTTCTGATACCTTTTGTAAAATTCAAAATCCACGTCATAGGCCACAACACTGCTTGCATAATGTCATTTCATAGCTAAACATGAATATGAAATTGGAATTTTAAAATTTTTATTTTTTTGTGGTTTGATTGAATTATATATTTTCCATCACTACGTTTATCTAGCATTGAAGGAACAAGATGCAATTCCGGTTTTTGCCTATTTGTCTTCTGTCGCAAGTATAATAAAAAGTTATGATAGTAAAAATACTCGCTCCTTATCCTCTCTTTCTCTCATCCAACAAAACGAATAATGTTCTTTTCTTTTTATTGGTTCATTAAGCAGGAGGTTGTGTTTGTTTTTGAATTTCAAATCAGTGCTCATAGCCAGACAAAATTTTGTGGAAACAAGTTATTGATAAAACAATAAGATTGGTAATATTAAACGTCGTTAAAGTTATTGTAATTGCAGCAGTGAAATTTTTCGACTAAACTTGGAAGAAGGAAAGTTTTTGACACCTCTAATGACTTCTTCTCCGTCACTAACATGTTGTGAGTTTAACAGAGATCATCATTTGTTTATCTGCGGGACAAATGATGGTAAAATTGAAGCTTGGGATCATAGAGACGGAGATCGATGTGGCATTCTTAATTGTGCTATGCATTTTAAAGCAAATAACAGGCAATTTCAAATTCTTCGATTTTCATTACTATTGTACAATAACGTAATTTTCTGTTGCACTAATTGATTGTTTCTTGTAACGAACGGTTTTTGATTCTCGTTCCTATCGCCACTTTCCATTTGCTTTCACGGCATACTAAGTCTCTTCAGTGAGTTGCCGATAATGACTTCGATATATTTCAAAGATGCGCTTCATCTGGGAGTTGGAACGAGTACTGGTCATGTAAGCTTTTAAAATTATTTTCCTTTAGCATGTTGCGAGCAGTTTTTATTTCTCTGCATCTTTTTTTCAGGTTTTACTATTCGATCTTCGATCTAATAAACCTCTGCTCATCAAGGACCATCAAACTGGTTTGCCGATAAACAAAATTGATTTTGTACCGGAAAGTAATCTGGTTTTAAGTATGGATATGCGCTTATTGAAAATATGGGAGGAAACTGATGGTAAACCGTTCGCAGCAGTGGAACCTGGGTCTAACCTAAGTGACTTTTGCCGATATCCGGATTCAGGTTAGTTATTTACATAAGCACAAAGTAAATCATTTTAATTTAACTGCGCTCCATTCCTGATTTTGTGCACTGTAATCATAAAATCTTATGTATACAAACTTCAGGACTTCTATTTTTTGCTAATGAAGCTCCTAAAATGCTACAATATTTTGTTCCTGCTCTGGGCACAGCTCCTAGATGGTGTTCATATCTTGAGACGATCACGGAAGAATTAGAAGAAACAGAGCAACCTGAAGGTATACAATCATTGCACATAATCTCTCTGTGGTTGAGTGTTTTCATGCTGTGTCCGTTCTTTCTAAAATCCCTAAAATTGACTGTGTTGTACGTACTTTCTGTAGAGCACTGTTGTATAATTCTTTCGTGAGATTTTCTTTCTGTCATCCATTCCATTGATATTATTGGCAAACTTCTTTTAGTATATGATGATTATAAGTTTGTCACGAAAGAGCAGCTTGAAGAAATAGGTCTATTACACCTTGTTGGAACTAATCTTCTGCGTGCATATATGCATGGATATTTCATTGATATCCGGTTATACAATAAAGCGAAGACCTTTATGCAACCCTGGGCATATGAAAATTACAAGCAGCGAAAGGTAAGGTGGATATTTGAGCGGATATATCATCTAAGCGCATATATGTTTTGCTGTTTACTGTTGTTTCCTGTTTTCTCTAATAAGGCGCAATAAATATTTCAATGCATTGTAATACTCTTAAGTATGAGTTTGTTTCCATAAAGTCTTATTTGTCTAATGTTTGCAGATAATGGAAAAAATTGATGAAGAACGTTCCGTACCAACTGCAATCAAGAAGTCAGGGAAACCTAAATTACCAAATGTGAATAAAGAACTGGCTGAGAAGTTGCTAGCTTCGATGAAAGAAGTGGAAAACATTAAGGAAAAGAGAAAGATAAAGGTTTTTTCAGTTAAATACAGAAAAATAAGGAAACTTATTTCAGTTTTTTAAATTATCATCGAATGATGCCCACGTTGCTACAGTGTTATCTTTTAGGATAAGGATACAACTTACATATTATCAGACGAACGTTTTGGCTCTCTGTTTACAAACCCTGATTTTCAAGTCGATGAAAGCAGCGAGCAATTTCAACTTCTTGCCTCAGTTATGAAAAAGCTGGAGGCGAAAGGACAGAAATTGTGGAAAAAGAATGGTAACAGTGCAATCAGTGACAACAAGGTATCTATACATGTTCGTGAAGCACTTACATATTTATCCTTCTAAGTTTGCAAGTTCCAGGTATGTTTTATTTCCATTCACATTTGCTGTTGTAAGACAGTTTTTATCATAAGTCATTATTTTATTTATTTATTTAGTCAGAAATGCAAAATTCGGAAGATTTGGATGAAAATACAAGCAGCGCCAGCAATAGCGATGATGAAAGTTTTACTGAAGTTGATGATAAAGATGAAGAAAATAATACAGTAGGAAATCCACCTGTAAGTTCATCTAACCTGTACTGTTGAATTCGACAGAAATCTGTAATAAACGGATCCTGAATCAGCGTTTATCGGATTAAGGCAACTTAGTTGGTTTTTACGATTTTCTTTCTAAAATAAGTATCTTTTAGATGGTTAGTGATGAGGAAGGTGGTAACAACGAAGAAATACAATCGGCAGTGCGACAAAAGTGGGAAATTATCAAACCAAAAGGTTTTGACTTAATCGAATCAGATATCGGTGAAAATACTGTACAGTACTTGAAGCAGAAGGCTGATGAAAGCGTTGTTTCATTTTCTGCTCAGGTTTCTTCTTATCTGTGCTTTTGCTTGTGGTCTAAATATTAAACTTTATCGTGCACTTCAATATTTTGCACTGTTTTCCATCTAACAGGAAGATGGATGGAGTAGATAATCTAGCACCAAAAAATGAAATTAAAATTAATGAGTCGAATTCTTTTTTAAGGAGCAAGTTGAAACAATGGGTACGAAACGCAAGGATCCATCAGAAGATGTGGGTGGAAATGAACAATGTATGCCGTTTGGCGGGCTGAAAATGACGTTTAAAATGAAGACCTGTGGATTGGCTGCAAAAAAGGAATGTTTAGCGAGAAGAAAAAAGGAACATTTAGCGGAAAGGAAGAAAGTTCGACGGGGTATAAAAGGAATAACCAGAATGTTAAAAAGACCTCCTGTGTGGGGGGGAAGTCGACGGAAAAGACCCACTGAATAAAGTGATTTGATATTTGTGTGACCATATGAATTCCAGTTGTAAGTGACTCGTAATCTTTAATTTTTTTTTACTGGAAACCGTAAATGTATTTAAGGAACCATGGTGAATGTACTTGAACTTTTTTTGTCTTATTCTTTGTTGCATTGTTAAAGGTGCCTTCGAAACAGATTGCGTCTTGAAATCTGAGTAGCGAACAGTCTGAGTGGTAAATGGTAGATGAAAAGATAAGGATTGAAACGGGCACAAGAAGTGAGCTTTAGTGCAGTCTTTGTGATTGTAAGGATCTGTGTGTTTTATAAAGATTTGTGACACAGTAAACAGTTACGTATCAGATGTGTTGGCAGTACTGGTGAGAGTATGTTCTACATCATTGTAATAAATACAGTCTCCATAAATTGTGTAAGTATAACTTATAGAAATTTCTAGCATTTATTACACTACTATGAATGTTCAATATGAAAAGTGAAATAGAGCACCAGAAGGTAAGTATTGACAAATTCAGCAGACGAAGAATATACGGCTTAAAAAAATAAATTGAGCAAATGGATTTCGAGACTGTTGGAAAAAAGTGAAAATGTGAAAAGTGATTTGCAGAACTTTCTTGGGAATTTATAGTAGACAGTGAGGAAGAACCACAAACCTTGGTCACATCCCTGATTAGAGAAATTAGGACATATTAAGGAAGCTTTTAACTTGAAGGACTAAGTCAGCAGAGTTTGATCATTAGTACCTGCAGAACTCTCCCGATCTTTCAGAAAGTTGCAGGTAACGCGGGGGAACGAATGAGGAACTAAAACTAGGGAGTGTGCATTTGGTTACTTCGGGATGCGCCTTCCAGTTTTCAAAATTTGTTGGGAACTTTAAGCAAATAGATTATTGGAAACTTCCGAGCTAGCTGTCGCCACCTGGTACTAACTGCCGTTTAAGAGTCGATTTCTTGCAGGACTCTGTCAATTTGTGCGACTGCTGCTAGACTTTCCCTCCATTCGTCTTCATCCAGGACCTGCCCTATGATTTCTGTTTACAGTTTGACTGATGATTGGTCAAAAACGTCCATTAGATCATTAAATACTCTTTGTATATTTCTCCGCATTTGTTAGTAAAATGCAAACGAGATTTATGTTGACTGCAATTGCAATTTGCGAGTTCTCATTTCGAACTGTTCAGGCATTTAGAGTAATGTCTTTCATTGCGTAAAATATATGGCGTTCATTCAAAGTCTAAAGCATGAGAAATTTTCACTGCATGAAAGCATTACAGTATATTTACAAGTCCTCCACAGTAAGTTATCTTCCCGATTGAATTTTTGACTCTTAAGGTTCTAGGAACTTAATTAGGAGATTTCACCCCAGTAATCCAAAAGCTTCATTACAAAAAAAAAACACTAACCTTTGTTGCAGTCCGCAAGGAATCGCGATCGGTTTGAATTGAATGGTCCTCATAAATTCGTCCACCTTCATCCGATGCGATATAGGTTATTGGGCGCAGTTCACTCACTATCACCTCACTATATTTATAACAAATGCAGTATCATATAAGAAGCAAAATTATTACTGTTGCAAATGTCGCATATATATATATATATATATATATATATATATATATATATATATATATATATATATATATATATATATATTTCAAATTAATTGAGAACATTAAGCTTACACTGAACTGGTCCTGTTGAAGTTGTTCTTCGATGAATATTGTTGAGGGACATTGTTTCGCTGTAATGATGGTGGTGTAGTGGTCATGATCGGCATAGTGTGGTCCGAGGTACTCCAATAGTCGGACGAATATATATTGTCCATGTGCAGTGTATCGGTTATCGCCAGCGATGGAAGCCATTCTTTTCTTCTCTTCTGTTTTCGCTCTTAGATCAATTGGTTTCTTATTCCATTGTTTTTAATTAAAATGGACGTAGTGATATTACTTGAGTTATATAAACTGGTCAATTGATTCGGCAAATGCTAGTTCTAAAAACTCCGCACATAATTCAGATCAAAATACCTTTCCAATAAAATAAAAGTTTTGCAAGTTGATAGTTTTTTCGTATGCAAGCAATTGCTTCAGCCGTTTGTCCTCCATTATTGAGCAATCGAGGTTCAGCACCATTTTCCAGCTAAAAAAAATCTCAAAATTATCGATCGCTGATAAACAGAATTGAAATTATCGAGAAGTGTGGTATCAACCTTATAACCATTGATTTCCACTATTTTTTTACCAGCAATACTACAGCTCAACAGAAACGTACTGATCTGATAAAATAGGCCAATAATGCTAACCGTAAAGTTATGATCAAAATGGGAAGTAGTTTTTTCAATAGCCAATTACCATGACTGCTACAGGTGCAGTATGGCAGCTTCACTTAATACGATTCACTTCCTTGCTAATCCTTTTTATTCTACCTTAGTCCCAACAGTTTCATCGTTCATCGCTTTTTAACTTTGTCTTCTCTTCTCAATCTTCTTAACTTCTTAACTTTGGTCCCTTTTCGGTCACACCACTCCTTTTATTGTTTTACGAGATGCGTTTTGTAAAGTGCAAGAAAAGATACTCATAAAATAATTTTAAAAGTAACCAAATATTGTGCAGCGTCAGTGTGATTGTTGATAGCTGTAAGATGAAGTGGAGTATTACCACGTGAATCTCGCAATGCAAGTATCTGTCGTCGACGTTTATGAGAAATAGTATGGAGTAGTATATAGAGTGTAGCGACGCTTCCACTATCTAGAAAAAACCGTTTCGCAAGACCGTTTCCTAATTAACTACACAGCTAAAGGTGAAATTTGTTCGTGAGTCATTTTAAACCAAGTTCAGTATGTGATGATCAAAATAGAGAGCCTTTTGGGACATTATATATATATATATATATATATATATATTTATTTGTTTATTTATTTATGAAAACAGATCTGTCAAAGTTTCACTTAATTTTCAATTTCCAAGTTTGTTTTTGCATCACACAAAATGATAAGAGATAATATTTTCAATTGAATTTGCCATCTGGTATGTGACCAATTCAAAAAACTGTTTGAAGCTGCTGACGAAAAAGGTTTTGCTCTTCAATTAATTATATTGGGAAGGGAATTTCTCAGTTCAGATTTTTTCTTTCAGAAGATGTAATTCTTTTTATTTAATGATCTTAAATTTACACGAGGCGCAGTGTATAGCATTAGCGTTATCCTTCGTTGTCCATAGAATAACATTGGCTGTAGAACGATTTACAATCCATCGAACAATGTGCGCGTGGCCAGCGAGACATGCAACATGCAGTAATGACTGTCCCTTATCTGATACTATGCAAATATCTGCACCACCTTTCTCGACCAAAAGCCTAACACAATTAAAACATCCTCCTTGAATTGCATAAAAGACTGGTGTACAACCTGTAACATTATATTATTGGTTCACTTATTTTAATTTATACAGTAATAAGTTGGTTTTGAATATTTATTTATGTCAGTTGTATGTAATATATATATATATATATATATATATATATATATATATATATATATATATATATATATATATATATATATATATATATATTAGTTGTATGTGAAAGCAGATTTAGATTAACAAAGATTACCGAACTGATCTCTGAAATTAACCATATGTCGATCATATTTGATTGCGTTGCGAATAAATTCAATATTGCCTGAAATTTTTTTAAGACTTGTTCGCAATCATTTGGAAGGAACATAAATAGAGTGTAAAATAATCAACATGAATGTTCATATTAAATGAGTAAGAATTAGAACATGTCTTTTAGGTGGCTATATTTTACAGATGTTAGTAACTTGACGCTGTTCATAAAATTACAAGACATTAAAATATTGTTGGCTACTTGCAAGGCCGAAATTCCGTGGAAAAGAATATTTCGTACCGGAGAATATGATATAGAAAAATAAATTCTATTTTAGGAAATTTTTATTATGCTTATTAAGCTTTGAAATCTCAGTTACTGGTGCTAACAATAAAAAAAGTAAACAGGTAGATAATTACTGCCATTGCTGGTAACTAGAAATGGATAAGACGTAACTTATAAAGGTAATGTTGCATACCTTTTGCAGCAGCGACATGCAGGGGCAGCATACGGAAGTTATTGGGTAACATTGCCAGTTTCTTCCCGAAACGTTTCAGAAGCCACAAAGCCAAGTCATTATTTCCTCGTGCAACAGCAGCCATTAAAACCGTAGTACCATTGATATCCCGCTGTTGTGCCCGAGTTAAAGCATATTTCGAATTTTCACTGAACAATAATTCAACGCTTAGCGTCTGTCCTTCGCCTGCAGCAACGAGAGCGGGATTTTCTCCAAATACCGATACAGCATCCCGTGTTGCTGGTGCTTCGTTTTGTAGTAAACTAAAATATCATATGGCCACAAAGCACGTTCATTTTATTGCTTTAAAAATGAAAAAGAAAAAACAAACGATAAGACAAACACACTCGATAGCCTGCAAAAAGCCTAGTTTCGCGGCCACATGAAGCGGCGTTTGTCCACTGATGTCACGTTGTTCCAAATCTTTCTTATCCATATGAGTGAGGCATTGTATATGATTAGATCGAACAGCTTTGAACGCATTGTTGCAGCAATTGGTTGCGGATGTAAATGCATGACGCATTTTAAACATGCGGAGAACTTAATTATCCTGCTTAATGCAATATTAATGTTTAAAATTTTTGCAAATCTGATACGATTAGAATGAACATATCATTAGCAATTTGAAATCAAATTATCACTAAATATATAAACCCTCGCTTTTTAGATTCCTAATATTAATGTAAAACGCAGTTGTTGATGCATTTTACATTAATATTAGGAATCTAAAAAGCTTAATTGAGATAAAAACAAAAGGAACGAACTCCTACGTAGAGATTGTAAACCAAGACGGAGGAGCAGTTTAATAAAACAGAGAAAAAAGAATGCGATAAATGCAGTTTCATTCACTTTTTCAACAACCTTGAAAGGACACTGATCATTTCTCCAAAAACAATGTGTGTTTTGTTGCAATCAGCAATTTAAGTGGTAGTGGAAACACAGACAATTGAAATTATTCATAGCTGATGACTGCTATCAACAAGTACTCTTAGACACGAGGAAATTGAATGTGAGAGAGAGGAATGGCAAGTATTATGACAAGTACAGACTGAAGTGAAATGTCTAATTCTACAACATTTACTAAATACTCCAAGAAAAAAAAGGATGGAATCATACACTGCAAAAAGCAGGTTGATTCACATAAATTACATGCCATAACCATAATAAAGGCCTTTAATTTATGGCATCATTTTATTTCCCGAAATTTACGACAAAGTGTTGCTGTAATAATAGGAAATATTTTATGTGATAATTATAATCGTTCAATTGAATGCAGCACTTCATTTCATTTTCTGAAATTTTTAATTTTCATTAAATCGGACATAATGTATTTAACACAACCTATTAATGATCATGCACAAGTCCCACAGAAAGCATAAACTCCTAAAACAGAACTATTTCAGCATTATTTTCGAATTAAAATTTAAAGACAAAGAAATCCTCCCATTTTAAAATTGTTAATAAAACGTTGCTGAAAGAAGTTTAAGAATAAAATAATATCATCTCCTGAAATAGTTATGGAGATCCTAAAAGCTATGAATTTAAACGCAACACGAAAAGTATGTTTCAGCAAAGACAACTGTGGCATTTTTTTCAATTCCACTTTCCCAATTACCACTGATTTCCTATTTTCAAAGACGGAAAAGTACCCGACATATTTCTTTTCTTTCCAAAATAAGTTCCTATTTTCACTTAATTTGCTTCCGATTTTCAAAAGCTGATCTCTCTCGAAATCACAAGCATTATTTGCTATTTAATTTCATAGTATTACTTGAATCCAAACAAAATTTGACCTTTTCCTGAAATTTTTTTTCAAACAAAAGGAAGTGGAAGAAGAAGAGGGTGAACCATTCAGAATTTATCCTTGAAATTTACCCAATTTACCTCTCCAAGCAATCAACGATTAGTGTAGCTGAAATTTGTTCAATTCAATAAAATGTTCCAGTCTTCGGAAAACACAATTTTGTGTTGGACTACGGTTGAATATAATCAGAAACACGTAAATTGACAATGAAAATATATTGATTGATATGTTCACGAAATGCAAACTGATGTAATACTAGGATGAACTTATGGCGGATTTTGAATTATATGTGAGCAATTATTAGTAAGAATATTCAACACACAGAGGTATAGCTTATGAAATTACTTTTTAAAGCTTCTCAAATATTGGATATTGTTTGTAGGTTAATGGTACTGCAAACAAAAAATGACGAGAAAGAGAAAAGTCATACAAAACAAAAGACAACGAATCAAAAGTGATGGACAAAAACAGCAATTACTGTAGTAAGTGATCGCGCTTCCGCAATAGCTAGACTGTTGGATAAGCAAAAAAAAATTAGTGAGAAGTGAGAGAAGGTCATTTTTAGAAATGAGCCTTGAAAAAGGACTGATAAGTTGATGATCACTGTCATCAGATGTACTTAATTCTCTTCATATAGCATGAGAAATGTCGCCATCCGTCTAGTGCATCGTTATGGAGCAGTAAATCGTGAAACTCACAGATTTATGAAGGATTGATAATAATCTCCACCTGTATTTAATCATCGTCCGTAATGCACCAATGTCATCAATATATTTCCACTAAAAATTTTTGCCAATACGCGATACAGTCAGACGGAAGCGTACAAATAAATTTCGATGAATGATTGTTAAGATCCGGTTTGAATCAATTTCACTCCTCCCAGGATGTTGATTTCCTATTTGTGCACAAACAACACAACTTCGTCTCACAATTCCACTCATCTCACCGGATTGAAACTTTAGCATGTTTGAAAGCAAACACTCTTATAAATGTTGCACGCATACATACGTATGTATATTTAAACACACACACACACAGACACACACACACACACACACACACACACACACACACGTAGATACATACATACATCTACACATTTAAATATTGAATATACATTCCGGCTGCAATATCAAATAGAGAAGAGGTGTTGTTCTAAAGCAGCAACTTTTGTAGTGTATGCAATGGGGACGGAGAAGAATTGCTATTTAGTTGTTTATGATTTATTTTCGGAATGTAAAACATTCATTCAAAGTATTCCTGAATTGGTTTTGAGAGGTATTTTCGGAAGGCAAGTATTCTTATGACGGAGGTTCTAACGTCTCTACTATCAACGATGAGATTTAATGTAAACAATTCGTGGAGAATGAATCATTTATATAAATCAACCAGAAATACTTTAAATTGACCTCTTATCAGAATCTCTCAATCATTGTAGATACTGAGTGAGATTCAGATTAAAATGGGATTTGGAAGGAAATGTACTGTTTAAAATAGCAGAAAAATATTACTTAGCAAGAAAAATCGCATATTAAAGCAATAATTTTGATTCTATGAACAAGTAGAGGAAATGTGGATTCTGTAAAAATTAAACTAGCATTGCTATAAAATGGTTCTTATACTTTTTTTACTTGTTATATTACTAAAACCATATATTTAGTGAAAGGTCTAAAGGTTCATGCTATTTCTTTATTTTCCATTCCCATCTATTATCTTCCTGACTCCTCTCCAACGTGTAACGTGTTCGAAGATTGTGAATTATTCAAACAATTTTTTAGTGTTGCACGAAAACGGTCGCGGAAAAATGAGAAGTTGAAGACACTGCCACAATAATTCTCTCTATTACTTAAATGGTAAAAAGTGATTCCGGCACAGAACTGCAAATTATAGTCAAAATAACCTTCTACACTCGTTACATATCAGAGATATACACTAATGTGCTAGACAGCAGACCGATTTTAAACTGTTGGTGGAATGGAAATTGACTAGCATTTATTATTAACAGTGATTTACTACTGACACGAACATCGAACGTATTTACTGGATAACAAGAATTGAGCTAACACATTCTGTCGACCAGTAAGTACTAATAATCACATGATTATTATTGACTTTGTTAGCAAACAGTGATAAGACCACGGGTGAGGCGTATACTGTCAACAAGTTTTGGTAAATTTCTTATTCTTTCCACATACGTAAAATATTTATTTGCTCCTTAAATGTATAGAAAGATTTTCAAAACGCTCCAAACTGAGTCGAATTCAGAGAGCAGCGCATAATTTGTGATAGCACAGCGGGTTTACAAGGATTAGTTCACTTCACATCAATGCACTTATAATTCACTATTGAATATATTTATTTGCTATATATATATATTTCTAGAAATCATAGGGTTAGATTGGGTTAGCGAAGGGGAGAAGCAGGGGAGTGGGGAAGAGAAAATTTAAACAATGATAAATACACAGATTGCAGAACTTTTCATTACTCGTCCTGTAATGATGCCGAAACAGTTATTCATTCATCAAAAAAATTCGGAATAAACAATGTACTGTAAACAAATATTCTGCTCAGAAATAGTGAAATTCCCTTCAGAGAAAGTTTTTACTTCTGCCACTTCCTAAGAGGAAGAGCTCTTTCTTCACTTCAAACTGCAGGTTACATGTATTTTTATCTAAACATAAAATGAAATATAAGATTATTTGTATCACACGTTTTCTGTTGTTTTTGAAAGCGTTTTGGTAAAACAAAAGCTTTCTAAGACATAAAATTTCAATAGATTTTAGTAATTTTAATAGATTTTAGTATTGCTCAGACTTATATTCCGAGGCTTGTGTCGTGTTTATCATTTTGTTTTATTGGAAAAGGCAAAAGAATGTTTGATACAAAATGTTTTTTGGTGTATTTCGGCTTATCTTTACGTTGAAATTTTTGAGACACAAATTAATAGGTATTGTAGTGGGAGGATAGCACGAACAGGTATTGAATTGTGAGGCATCCCAAAGAGCATCTGCACCAGCTGTATTGGTGAAGATATTTCTAAAGAGAACGGATGCTACTTTCCACTATATTTGAATTTAAAATTTCAAAACGCTTAGAGAGGCACAATGGCGAAAAATCTGGAAGAGCGTTCAGCCACTGTAAATTTCGGATTGCCGGAGTTAGTAAAATGGTGACCGACAAGATGAGAATTGCGTCGGGGCACTTCTCTCCCTACTTTTTACGAAGCAACAGATGCTTCCTTACAACAATATTTTGCTTAATAGAGTGAGGGTGGTGCAACAATAGCTTTCTCCACACACCGATTGCATCACATAATCTGAAGGAGAAAGTGTCCTATGTTGCAGTATCCGAGTCAGCTGGTGATGATCTTAGTGATATCTTCAAGGTTGGAGATGAGAGTGGGAGTGTAGGTGGAAGGTGGAGTGCAGTTGGGGGTGGTCGTATTATGCGTGCAACA
Source organism: Litomosoides brasiliensis (assembly GCA_013365375.1). Taxonomy (NCBI): domain Eukaryota; kingdom Metazoa; phylum Nematoda; class Chromadorea; order Rhabditida; family Onchocercidae; genus Litomosoides; species Litomosoides brasiliensis. Next base: position 31,985 of record JABVXW010000057.1, on the reverse strand, counting down.
ACAACGCTACGTCATTTGAGAAATAATTTTGTGTACTTCAACCTGGACATTAGGACACTCAGCACTTGTCTTGTCCCTCTCCTTTCTCCTCTTTGATTTCTTCATCTCCCTTCCTGTTCAGGAATCCTTCTTGTTTCAGTTGTGTTATATGTTGTTTTACTTTTATTATTTTCTCACTGATTACGTTTCAAACTTTTATTCTTTGATATTAGCAATTTCGTGCGGATGAAAAAGACCATAATATATGCATCAACACTACTTATTTCTTATTGAAATTCAATTATCGGGTATCTAAATCAATCTCAAACATTGAATAGATCATGAAATTGAAATAACTCGTAAAAAACAATCGGGGTATAAAAATAACAATGCATTTGAAGAAAGCCGTAACACAGTCACCCTATGTTGCATTCAAACTGGAGTTCTGACTTAATCTCAACGTTGTTCCAACTTAATGAGTCTAATTAGATAGAACCTAATTTAAACTTTTATGTGACATATTTGAAAAAACGAGTCGTAATAGCGCGCGCAAATATTACCATTAAAAGATTTGCCAACAGCATTTTTGTATTTTTTCCAAGAATTCTTGGGGAAAAGAATTAGCATAATAGTTTAATTTCTGACGTACCATGAATGTTCTCAGTTTCTTCCCCGTTTTTTTTATTTTTCAAACCTTTAAGTATTGCTTTCAACTTGAACACTTGTGTTTGAATTCCATATATTTCATATCAAGAAAGAAACCCAAAGTGTTGATAAATGAAAAAACGTCATTTGTAGATAACTAAGTGACAGGTCGTCTTTAGTCCTAACGAAGTCACCTGATGGTAAGAACGCACTGACGAAGATGAGAGGGCAGGTATGCGAGGGTTGTTTATACAAAATAAAAACTATATGTAAAGAGGAATTAGGTAGTTAGGTAAGAACACGATTTCTGTTTATTGCATGAGTTTAAGTTCACTGTGCCTCAGATTTTTGCTTATATCTCTCAGTGTTTTCTTATACCTGTATAACTAAAATTTTTTAAACGTTTAGTTTTAATTTATGGACTTTTCGACATAATTAATTTTCATAGCATTCTCATCAGAAGAAAAAAACAAAAAATTGCATTTGCTATGAAAAAGGTGCACACAAAGTCGATTTCGAATTTTTGTGAAATTAACAGTAATGCAACTAATTCATTCTGTCAATGCCTTCATATTTGCAGTATTTTTCTTCATTTCTTCATAGCAATAGAGGCATTAAATCTCTTTTGTAATGGTACATATTAAATTCATCAACAACTCCCTCTTCATTTCTTATAAGTTCTAAGGTAACTTGCTTAAATTTCATTGAAATGAATATTATTTCCATGAGGTATGAATCAATACATAATTTAAATTCTCTTACAGGTATATTTAATACCTAATTATGCAAGTTCTTTATTTCTTTTGTAGCTATTGCATTCTTTTAATCACATGCTAACTTTGTGCAACAATGTTTTTCTTTCAATTTATTTTAAAATATCTCGGTCATGTTGAGTATTTTTCATTCATTCTATATGAATTTTCTTAAAACATTATCAGTGCAGAGGACGTGCATAAGATGAGAAAGATCGATCATGCCATATTTGTTCAATAGTATTTAAAATTGAAGCATTTCGTCACAACAAAAGAAAGCTAGAAAATAAGTTATTTTAAGTTCCATAATTTCTGTTTATGAATTCAAGGGCAAGTTATGTTATGTGAACCGATGTAGGAGTTTATTCTTAACAAATGCATGATCGATCTTCCTCATCTTTTGCATTCTTTAATATATTTTCTTTTTTCAAGTAGAAGTATGTTATTCATTTCTTTAAAAAAAAGTATATTATTTGTTCTCTCTTTTTCAATTTTTTTAAATTTTCAAATAAGTGAACTACTTCATTACATTTCCTTTCATTCAACATGTAGTTAACATCTAACAGTAAAACGATGTTTCAAAATAAAAAGAATGACGCTAAATAAAGGAATTAAAGGAGGGATGTTAGCAAAAATTGATGTTTAGAATGGAATAATATACTGAAGAATTAAAAAGTAATTCTCCAGGACAAGGCGGATCATTTAGAATCATTTCAAAAAAAAATTCAAAATTGCCTACTCGTGTCATTCGTTACGAAAACTGCAAGTAAGATTGGTTGAAACTAATTTCCAATACCTTACAATGAATGATTTTTGCACTTTTTCCAGCAGTAATAAACCTTGAATTGTATAACTGAAATAATACGATCAATAAAAAACTTCTATTGATTCAGCCAAAACCGAGTTGTGAAAGTAAAAACACTTCACATCTATCTCTATGATGGAAGTCTGATCAACCCTACTGTTCCAAATATCCCATCAATATCTCAGAATAATCAGCGAGAGAATTTTACTTCTGCAAAGAACGTTCACCTGCTCGATAATGCTGAAAATTGCGCTTACAAGTGGATGTAATGTGAGAGAGATAACAAGAAAGACTGAAAAAACATGCATAACATCTTCGTAAAGTTAGAAGCTAAGATTCTATTATATTTATACTCTTCTGAATCAATTGCAATGAAGTTTTTGCTAAAAAAAGGGATGGTTATTTTTGAAGTGCCTGAAGTCGAAATAACTTATCGCTGAGGTGTGGAATGGTGTGGAATCTATGACTTTTTCTACTCGTTCTTTACCAATTACTTTGACTCAATTGATGTCAAATGGAATAGTAAAGATTATTTGATTGAACACAATGTTTCCAACGATGCATGTGGTCTAAGGTATCAATCAAGAAGACTCTAATAGATTCTCACCTATAGCTGTTTATCTTCACTTTTAACTTTCCAATTTCTACTGATTTTTCCAAATATTATATAACTTTCTTACCATTTTATTTTTAACTATTCTATGATCTCATTCATTTGTCTCATTCCCTCTAAATTTTACCTTCGACATGTTGATGATAACATTGTACTCATTAAAATGCGAGAGAAGTTAATATAGTCCACATTTACCCTAGCAGTTGTTTTTCCCGAAATCTTTCTAGCAAAGTTTGTTGTATGTTATTCTGTTGAGGATGTAATACATCTGAAATAATGTTATCATTTTTAAAATACATATCATCCCATTAAAATAATTCTTTGCTGGTTGTAGTTAAATATAGCTACAGTCGTCCTTTACCTATTTCAGCTCAGTTATTTAATGTGTTAAGGCATTTTGCAATGCAAATTTCAAGACATGAAATTTTGAACAGATTTGTCTGTGTAACACTTTGACCTTAGCCTACCAAAAGTAAACTGAATTCCTATCGCGTCCAGCTTTTTCCGAAAAATAAAAATACATAATCTTTATGTAAAGACTAACTCGTACATATTTTTTACAATTCTTTTCTTGCCCTAAACAACAATCGCTTGACAGTGGGGAACCAATTTTACGTTGGTGGTCGTTCTAAAAAGAGCGTTAGGTCAGTAGGAGCTTTTATAATGTCGAATGTAACTATTAAGTAAGCATTATTAGCTGGTTGAGAATTCTGAAGAACTCGTCAATATGCTAAAAATATGCCCATTTTAGCTTATCGCTCCAACATGAAGATGAATAGATATACGGTGGACAGTGAAGCAACAACGTTCTGTTGATGCTACTTACAACCCTTGAGGTCATAGCATCAAACTTTTAAACCAAACATATCATCTCTTACATATTTTTCTGTGACCGTATTGACTACTGTATCAGCTTTGTGGCTTTGTGCATCAGTGTTAATCACATTTAAATGAAAAATGGCATCAGTTAAAGTGAAAAGATTCATTTGACATTCCAATGCGTCTCCCATAGCAGTTTTTATTTTGTTCCTATAGAAACGGATAGGACAAATCAGTAGGAATGCATTCAAATCTCACTTCGCGATTTGCTAACTCTTACATCACCGATGCGGTAACTCCACGGGTAAATATATAATTTATAATGTGTACAATAGAATTATCTATAATTCTTTTTGTTGCAGTTTCTTCTTAATGGCGAAAAATAAAGTTAAAAATAAAGATATTGCACTAAGTGAGCATCTTTCATGATTTTTCGTTCTGACACTCACTTCAGTAAAAATGTTTTTATTTCAATTCAATCAATTCTAAAGTACATGTACGGAATAGATATGCCTCATTAAAATGCTATCGGAATTGAATATCGATGTGTTCGTTAGCACGTATCCTACACCAAAACATCTTTATGTTTTGCAAAATCATTAATATTATTTAAAATGTTTCATAGAATATCTTATTTCCTGGTAACATTCAAGTTTAATCTCATTCAATAAGTAATTTCACAAAAGTATTAAAATTTGTTTTTTTTAAGTGATTAAACGTGTTTTATTATAATTGATGCTGAAAACCTATTATAATACACATTAATAATCACAAGGAGAAAAACTTTTCAGACTTGTGAAGTTTTTGAAATAAGTTGTTGATTAATGTGGAAGGAGTTTAACAATAATTGTTAAGCTGTGATTCATCTTGTTTCTTGCGAATTAATCAATTTCTTGCGCAATTGCTGCGTTTTATTTACTAACAAGGAGAGTACAAGGTTGCCAACACAAACTTTTTATAAAATCCTTCATTAACATCGTACGTAATTCTTAAAATATTACATTTGCTATTATCGTCTTACATTAATAAGAGAAAGACTGAATTATTAATCGAATGATTGGAAGAAAAAAGAGCAGCTGCTCATTCTCTGCTTTTAACTGTATGATAACGAAGTGAGTTGAAGTAGCAGTAGACGCATTTATTTTGTCGCAAATGAAACTTCGGGTGAGGAGTGATGTTGAAAGACAAATTTGCTCTTCTACCTTCCCGTTATAATTAAGTGATTTCATTACTCTTTGGTTGTACAACTATTTGAAATGATGGCTTTTTACTAGTTCCTGAGAATTCGTTAAAGGTTTATATTTCAACGACTGTCTCATTAAGTTACATAAATCCATTGGGGCTTAACAGGTAGCAAAAGCATTTCGTTAGAAAGGAATGGTACACTGAGAATGTCTGTAATTCAGAAAAAAATTTTAAAAAATAATGAATTTCCTTTTTTTAGAATGTAAATAAATTTTTTTGAAGACTTAAATTTCTCATTAAAATTTAGGATCGGTACAATCACTCTCTAGATGGAGCTCATTCAGTTTGAGGTGTTTTTTTCTCAATTGAAATTTCAGACTTAATTGTAACGATATCTTTTAGTATCCTGCTTACTACTTACTACTGTTTTCTCTCCGTAAAGATATACAATTTGAATATTACTTGCAAAAATTTTTTCTTAAATTTTTCTAGCGATGAAGGCATCGCTCAACGCAAATGCCATATAAAATCCCGAAACTTCCGATAATTTGTGCAATGGCAACTTACCATTTGCATTACTATTGTGCACACTTTTGGCATTAACTTGCACACGATGTTTTAATGGACCCCCCGACTTCTGTTAGGTTTTGCGTCAATTTTAAGGCCTAAAGCAGTGGTAGAATAAAAGTACCATTTGTCTTCCACTTTACGATATTCATACTTTTCTTCAATCATACAGTTGTAAAATATCTCTGCTAAATTTGATTTTCTAATATCATTTCCAGAATTCATTATGAGTTTTTTTTATTTATTGTGTGCACATTATATAAATGACAAACAACGTAACGAATTACGATTGCCGAATGGCAAGGGTAAAGGATAATGAAAATTAGTTGTTATAAGAAATGACCCGAGAGGAATCCGTCTGTCAGGAGTAATGACGTTATATGAATAAGAAATAATTGCATCTGTCGATATGACACTTTCTCCATTTCGAGGTGAAATGAACAAATGGATTTGGATATGGAACTGTTTGGAGAAAGCTCAGGCACAACAGTGCCCGCAGTGCAAACCAAACGAGTGCGTCATAAATGGACATCCGCGTTCCGTGTCATGCAGTCATTGCATCGTTTGAAGAATCCACCTGTTGGTACAAAATCTGAGGTTTGTTTTTTACTTCAGAAGAGTCGCATCAGAAAGAAAGAGCAAATAAGATGCCTTACTTCCTTTTTCTTCGTTTCCTTAACTACCCAGCAAGTAGTAACTAGTCGTGCAGACCAATGCACTTTTCAACTTTCTGATATCTTTAAGATGTGCTTATAACAGTGAGTACTGAAAATAAGAAAGACCCTTCCTTCACTGAATTCACCTATTTTTTTCTTTCCTGTCTAAAGATGGATGGTCAATTAATTCAGTCTGTGGGTATTACTTTCATTTCATCGAAATTCATACAACCTGATGAGCAGTCGTTGCCGCCAGTTACTGAAAGCAGACATCTACTAGAGTGCTGATACATCTCTTCTTCGCAAAAACTCAATCTAAAACCCAATTTTCAGAAACGCAGTGATAACTTCGTAGAACCGACACCTACCAGAGGTTTTCTTTTCTTTTTGTAATGAATACAATAAATAAAGGTCATTATTTAAATATTAATTTATCATATGCATCTCTTTTATGTACTTCGCAACAGCTGCTTAAAATAAATGCTTAGAATAATAAATTATGAAACATATATTTTTGAAAATTTTGAATAAGTCTGACGTACACTTATAATTGAAAGAACGTTGTTAATGTGGCAGACAGATGATGATTACGTGACAAGTCTTCACCTTTTCATTTTCATGTGATCATATTTCGGCTAGAGGAGAACATTCTCCTCAAAATAGCCATAATAAATAAAAAGGCTTGACAAATGTAGCTTAAAAGCTATCAACTGACAGCAATGAGCAGAGAAGTGATGATTATGAAAGAGATGACAGTGAGAATATAACTTGCTCCATCTCGCGTATATTTATTTCCAATTATATTAGCATATACGAAGGGTCCAAGCAAATACCTGACTAAATCATTGATGATTCTAAGACTTGTCTACAAAATTCAGATATACATAATGTTGTAGATAAAGAGCAGTAAGCCAAGGATGTGAAGAAATATCAAATTCCCTACTTATAGAATTGTGCGAAAATAACATGCCTTTTTATTTTCCTTATCTTCCTTCTCATTGGGTTTGGAAAAAGCCAATTTAAGTCTATCAGGCAAGTGAACAGAACTTATCCGATGCATGGATTTGATATTGCTAGTGGGCAGTTCTGTCAGCCATGAAAAAAAGAAGTCTCCGATACATTGATTTCCGGAACAATTATACATTCTGCCCGATTCTTCTCTCATGTCAGTATTAAGTATATGCGCAAAAGCTCTCAATATTTTTTGCTTTTATTGCGTTAATCGTATCAAATTAGGCCTTTTAGGAAGTTAAAAGAAGTACTGAGAAAGCAAAGAAGCAAAATCCATCCTATGAAAACATTATAAAGTTATTTGATGCATAGAAAGGCAGTTTGATACAACGCTAAATATCACCATATCAATAATTCTATTTGTAAATTATTTGTTAAAACTCATTGCTTTCTATGACGATACTTCGTAGCAGCATGTTTTTTAAATACTCAGAGCTTCGCTTAAATTTTCACCTATCCCATATCCTCAAATAAAACTTATTTTTTCTCCAATAATATTTCTCTTCTCACTAAAACATCGTTGTCCACAACGTCGAGCGAGCGTATCGGAAAACATCCTTACGAATCGAATTTTCGTCGGAGATTTCCAGGACTTCGTTACGTTTACATAGCTGCCATTGGAATGAGAAGCGTTAAAGGCAGATAATAAGACGGAAGTTAATAAATTTTGTTAAAATGATTTGGTTAATCTCGACATTAACGTGTTAATTTACACTACTTCTCGATCTAGTTGGAAGTGTACCCACATAGTGACAACCGAGAGTGAAATCTGCATTTTGTTGCTTTCGAGAATTGGGAGTACAAAACAAAAAAATCATGACTCCTTCTTCCCTTACCTCAATTCATCACTTTGGTATTTATCACAACTCAGTTGATACACTTATATTTGTTAGACACTCTTTTGAAATTAAGCATCTTTTTTGCAAGTAAAAACTAAAGTTCAAAATTTTTAAAAACAAATATTCTGATATACGAAAGGTAAAATGATCGTTAAAAATTCTTGTTTTTGTTTGTTTAACTTTCAAGAGACATAAGTTATATTCGAACTAATTAAGAAAATTTTCGTTAATTTATTGTCCTTTCGCCAAATATTCATTCATCCGATGGATGAAGGCAACTTACAGCAAGTTGCATAAAATTCATTGCAAATGTTTACTTAACTGACTTTGAAATATTTTGTTCTGAAGAGGCAGGCTGCTTTGATCTCAATTTTTGTAATTCCAAAATTATCGCTTTAATACAAAATTTACATTTCTAGTTATCCAATTCATTATTCGAAGCAGTTATTCGAAGATCACCTGTTAAAAAAGTCAAAATTTTTATGAATAATTAATAATTAAGAGAAATTAATGCATTTTTAGACTCAAAATTTGTTAGTATAATAAGAAAAGAGATAAAACTCCCTTTTTTAATCATATTCATTTGTCATTTCATTTATTTAACCTGATCACGCTTGTAAATATATAAATCTAAAACAGATGCGGTAGATCCGGTTTACTTGGCATTGAAGCAAGCCACTGGCATCTACGGTCGACGAGGTTCGTCAACTCACAATTTTGATTCAGCTACACCGTCACCTCATAATTTGTCAGAAGCTTCTTTACAAGATTCCGGATACGCCGAGGCAAGCTGTAATCGTGGCGTTATGATTAGTTCAACACCTCAATTGGATCAATCAGGTAAATCGATTTGATTTAAAGTTTCATCGCTATACACATCTAGAGTTAATTGGAAAAACTGATTTAGAAATTTGTAATCTTTTGAAGTTGTTTTCAAATTGTTAATTGAATTAAAAGTGTTTAAAACGAATATTTTTAATTTTTCGGTGTTGCATGAAATTCAATTTTTGTTTAAATGAAGTTTTCAAATTTGTGCTATTTCAATTAGTTCCGATTCAAATTAAAAAATATCAGAGTAACACTTCTCAAAATTAATAAATATAAACATGATTGTGATTTAAGTTTCATGAAAATTTGAATATTTCAATTCAAATTCATATTTCTCTGCACAATTTTTAACTTCACTTCTTAAAAAAGGTTGATAATAAATATCAAAAATTTTTCCCAAAATATACGTTAAGCTATCTGACGATAAGGTTTTGATGGTAGATAAACGGATACTGAAGTAATGCGGTAAATAAGATCAAAAAAAAATGAAAAAGTTCTGAAAAGAAGCAAGCAGACTAAGCATATCCCTTCAAATTGGCAAACGCTAATCAATAAGCAGTTTTGTTATAAGTCCATTTCACGTTTGAATAGAGGAAATTCTCGAAATTTCAACATTAAATCTCAAATCATCCGTTTAGCTAAATTTCATTTAATTAGAAAAAAGTTTTGCAGTGTAAATGCACCAATTTAGCAAAATGCACTCATTTATTTCAAAATTATTACCATTCTTAGGGTTAATTTAATTAACTTTCAAAACAGTTCTTTCTGAAATAAGAATTCCTCCGAATAGAAAGAAATTGTGAATATAGCGCTTTGTTCGGAAATATGCAGCATGTCAAATTTCCACTGTTTAGCTCTTTTCTCAAAAATATGACTCGCCAAGATCCCTCACAAATCCGCCTGCGGCTACAATCTAAATTTGTTCACAGGTGTGAATGGAGGAAAGCGTCGTCCGCCCAAATTACAGAAACAAATGAAATCTCTATCACTGGACTGTGCTGACTCACCACCTTCCATTACAAGCGGTGTATATTCAAGTAAGTCTTAAAGAAACTTCAGAAGTTCCTTCTAAGTTCATCATATTCAATATTTTTCTTTTCACAACATTAATATAAAATTCGTCACACGAAATTATTCTTTTCGAAAGCACACCCACCACTTATTTCAATGTAAAATCTCGAAAATTGCGAAAAACTGTTGTCAAATGTAGTTTAATGAGGAATTAAGAGAGTTTTGTTTAAATGAAATCTTTAAATTTGCGTTTTTTCAACAGTTCTTATTTAGAAAACATAAGAATAGCATTTTTTAAAGCTAATAAACATGGATATGATAATGACGAAAATTTTATAAAAATTTAAACATTTCAATTTTGTTTAGTTCTTTTTATAAGCTAGCAAAAAATGGGAATGTTCAAAGATGATCATAGGTGTGTTGTGATTACAAATACCCTATAAACATAGTGATATCTGCGGTAAGCTGCCATATAAACTATAAGTTCAATCTCTACACCTGGTCAGGGACTGTTGTTAGTACCCAGGTAAAGGAGTAGAATGTTTGCATGCTGCAGCTTTATTTTTGCAAGCATGAGTTCAACTTTTATTGTTTGTTGCTGCAAACCTTAAGACAAAGAGAGTGTAGTTTAGCAATTTTCAACTATTTTTAGTTCTTATTTCATTCAGCAACTCTTCTTTTATGCAGCATTACATTAACTTTCATATTGCATCATACAGATCATCTGTAATCTTCCAAAAACGCTTTCTTATTTTTGTTAAATTCGTCATTTAAATTACGATAACGATATCCGTTACTTGGCCGACACACAAAATTATCGATGCTTGATTTTTATTTTACTTAATAGAATTGTCTAAACATTGTTTTAATTCTTCCATTCCTTTATTAAAGTATTTGAATTTTTCAATATATTATATTTAGGGGGCAAATTGGTACCGACGCTGTTACACTGCAACAACAGCTCTGGGGACATCTCAGAATGTGAACGAAGCTGGTCACCATCAGGACCATCTCCTCGTTTAACTCCGCGTCGTATTAGCTCTTCAGATGGTATATTTTTCAAAACTTTTTCAAATTTTGAAATTTTTTTTAAAAATTTTATGTAACAGTGTTTATCATCTGCAGTTCTGCAAGGATCTCACGTGGTCATTCATGAATATATGGCTGGACCTGATACGGCTTTATGCTTAGGCGATCGATTGAAAGTTGTTGATAACGGAGACCCTGACTGGCTTTATGGCTTTAAGGTTCCATCTTATTTCAATAGTATTTATGATCTTTTTCCAGAGCTTAAGGATTTTTACAATTTTTTTGAATATAAATTTTTTAAAACTTTAAGGACTTTTACAACAATTGTGATATAATTTGTAGACAGGTGATCGAGCAGATCGAATGATATCATTCCCAAGTACTTGTGTTGCATTAGTGCAACCTGGTGAACAGCCAATGTTGCTCAAACAAAACGTTCATATACCTGAGGTCAAAATGAGACTTTATCGTGACCAGGTAAGCTCAACACTTCATTGATCATTTAAATAAATTTAAAAGTCTTAATTTTTGGTCAAATTTTACTAAATATGCGTCAAAAATTTCAGGTGGTATTTGCGCAACCTGATTCAATTATGGCTGGACGAGTATTAGTACGTACAGAACGTCATGCTTTTGTTCAATGTCCTTTACAACATTTGCTGTTATTGTAATGCTACAATGCGCAACCTGAATCGTTATCGATCATTAATACTGTTGTATTTATATGCCGAAGTTCATTATACTCATCTACTAACCTGTAATAAGAGGACATTGTTCATTAAGTGGTTCTGATAATATGAAACGCTTTTCTTTATCTTTAATTTTGTAATTTAAATGTACTGATAATGTTTTTTGCTTAAAAAGTATGACCGTGATGATACTGTCCTTCAATTACCCTCTGTCTTATGGATAATTATTCTCTAACGATTCAACTCTTTTTCAATTTTTGCAAGGTTCAGTCTTTTCTTTGTCCACACTTTTAAAATTTAGAACAATGAAAAACTTTAGCCTGAACGATCTGTAAAATAGTCAGTTTAATTACAAATGTAATTAAGTTGATAAAAAGAATCCCTAACTCTTTCTGTATTGTATTCCACAGAATCCACAGTAGCATGGCTGACTGAAATCGTCTCCAAATTCAACCGATAGAAAACTCATTATGTTTTTATATTATTGAAGTTTACCTACCATTCATTGCTAACTGCCTAGGAAGGTTGTATCATTCCAAAATTGATAAAATTCAAATGGAATCGGAATATTTGACTGGATGTACTACCTATCCAACGTTGAGTATTCCAATATATAATATCACTTTACAAGCATTGACTTTTGTGACAACAATTATTCATTATTATTTATCACGTTGTTCGGAGTTCATTACAATTCTAAATTTTTACATGTCATTTCCTGAATATGCTTTTATCCTTTCATTGAACTTTTCGATTGTACAATCACATATTGCTCTGCGACAGTTCGCCACGCTTTTCATATGTCTTCTCGAATTTATTTCAGTAATAATAATAAAATAGAAATTGAAATCTTTCTTTACCATTACTTCATCGAATGATTTCTTGTAATTGCCACTCACTACAGGACTGTCGTGAACATATGCGCTTATGACGTTTTGAGCTTATGACGCTTATAACGTTTTGAGCAGAGATTTACAATTTGAAAGGCGAATTGCTTTAGATTTGCTTAGTGTAATATAGAAATAAGAAAAAAAAGGGAAGAGTCATTAAGTGCTCGGTCAATTATTGGCTAAGTAAGGCTTAATTTTACAATAATTTGTGAAAAGAGAAAGCGGAAGAAATGATTGATTGGTAATCAGTCTACACATAGTGCTTGGAGGGTGGCTATGAGAGCAAAGATTGGTGAAGAATCCCTTAGATATTTATTCTTTAAAAATTATTAAAATGCAGTTAAAGAAGTAGAAATATTAAATTCTATCGGATTCTTAATAAAGGTTCTATTATTTGGTGGCAAGGTTTGTTGTTGTCGACCTTATAATACAGTTATTAGAACTGTAGTTAACCAGCCGATCACAGGGACCAATTGTCGTAAGAACGGTTTCGAAGATAGTTAATTGTGGCTAACTTCTTCACATTAAGTGAAACATTGTATATTCTTTTTGTGTTAGGCAGTACTTGGTTAGCGCGATTTATGGTAGAGTAAACAACCGATCATCTAGTAGAGAATATGAATGTCAAATGATCGTAAGTCAGTCGATACTAATCACTAACGATATTCAAGCAATCACTCATCAAGCGAATAAACAAGGCATATCTCGTCATTAAGAACGGAGTCTAATAATTTAACTTATTCTCAAAAAACAAAACATATCAGTAGACTAAGAAGTTTTGGCAAAAATTGACTAAGAATTTGTAATAAACAATTTTTTAAAGATAAATACAAAGATGCTTGAGTTGTTACTGCCCAAAATATTTTGATATCATCAGAAAATTAAATACCAGAATTTGGGCATAATTTTTGTACGTGTACAGTTAATCAAATTTATAGACAGCTTCTTCAGAATTATTCCTTTATAGTTTAATTGTGACAAAAGGATTGCCCAAATAATGCATATTCATCATTTTTAAAAATACCATTTGTGCCATTTCCAAACTTATTAACCACTGTTATTCATACAGATGTATTAAGTGTTCCACTAAACTGTGAAAAATTTACGTCAGTTTTAAATTCTGGAAGGACAATCATAAATAACTTTATGCACATATCCAGCAGTGATCGTCAAAATGCAATAGAAAGTAGATCTGGCGGTAAATATTCTACATATTTTTTTAGATATAAAGGGAGCAGTGAGTATTGAATGAGTTCTACACATTCCATTACAACTTATGAACTTCAAATTTTTGTGCGATTTTTTTTTGATCCAGCTCTTTATTAAGTAGAGCATTGGTTTACCACTATTATTCAAATGCCATATCAGTTAAGGATGAAATTCGATGACGTACTCTGACTTTTCAGGGTTTGAAAAGTTTAATTGTGTCTAAAAGCACTTCTTCATGAACATTGCGGAATATCTTTCATCCAGTCATCCTGATGACCAACAATGTCGTTTGAGTATTGCACATGCAGTGCGCACCTTAGAGCAACAACAAAGTCAGGTACAATTACAACTGAATATGAAACTATTTGTAATTTGGTGTCAAATTAGTATTCCTACATTACTAACGGAGAGTTGATATGATTAAACAAATATATCCAACTCTAGAAACATTAAATTACTTTATCCTAATAATCTGAAAGGCTGAAATATATGCAAAAGTTTTAAGCTGACGAAGTGTATCGTTTTTTAGACGAATCAGAATATCGAATTTCAAGGTGCACTGCTTTAACCAAATGTTAAGCATAGTTCACACTTAATTATTTTTTGTTACCAAATATATATTTTAAACTGCCCAATTTCATACTACTTCTATTCTGATAATAAGCTGCTTCTCTTGTAGTATTTGTATTGGGTAAATGTAGGTGTACAGTACTCCGAAACTTAATTAGTAGTTCATGAGGTTCCCTGGAAAAATGAGTAGTCCGTTTGTTAGTCCTATTAAAATGGCTCTCGCAATGGCGTTTAACCAAACTTTGTTATATAAGTTAGAAAACCATGGTTTCTTTGCAAATGGACCACCTCTACCTAAAGAATTGAATTTACCAAAGCATCACTTCCCAGAATCTTTAATGATATATATTTTAGCTGTTGGCAAGTGCTGTTAGAAATCAACTTTCCGCTTCATGGAGGAGTGATGAGGAGTTTGTCTGGCGTTTTCTGATATTTGGCAACTCCGATGGTATTTATTTTGCAAAGCAAAAAGAGTTCGTATGCACTTTAGAGCCCCGCTTGTGTCACATTATTCAAACAGGTTAGGCATTATCTAACCTTTTCCTTAAGTAGTTCAAAAGAAAAGTTTGGATTACTTCTAAAGAATATCTTAATGTGATAAAAACGGGTAAGGATAGGATGAAATAGGAGAGTATTCATCATATTTAATGTCTTATCGTTTTACATTTGCTTCCTAAGTAATTTGCCGAGTTTTAGGATTCGTTACAACTTTTTTATGGCTTGTTTTAGGTAAGGGGTTAGTGATTTTGCGACAAATTTTGGAAATTTCGGTAGCAAATCTCGCTACAAATATGGAGCCTCTGCTGATCGCTCTAGCACTTTGCGCGCGTTACAAGGTTTGTTGCAGCTGAAAATAAATTCTAAAAAACTCTCGTGCTTACTTTAAATAAAAAATTAAACTTAATAAAATATTGGAAACCTCCTTCGAATTAGGTCCACGACACTCAAAG
Organism: Litomosoides brasiliensis; assembly: GCA_013365375.1. NCBI lineage: Eukaryota > Metazoa > Nematoda > Chromadorea > Rhabditida > Onchocercidae > Litomosoides > Litomosoides brasiliensis. The sequence goes on along the minus strand of JABVXW010000057.1, from coordinate 16,938 downwards.
CAAAAAGAAATTACCATGGGACACTACAGAACAACAGGAAAAACTATTGCCGGATGCTCTCTGCCGAGATATTAGACCGGTTATGGAGAGGACTTACCAAGCTTGTCTTCAGAAATCTGCTCTTTTTGCTGTGCACAAGGTTGGCCTTTGTCTGACAATTTGTTAGACCAAATAAACCATTAAATAAATCTCAAAGGTTTAATATTTCAACATAATTTCTAGAAACTCTCTATGTACGCATATAGTTATCGCAGCATATCATTTTCTAAAATATTTGCTTTCTCTGTTTTCACCAAAGAATTGCTGGTTGTTGGGAGAGAAGAGAAGATTATTTGAGTCTCACTTTGTTCAATAATTTTCGATCTTCCGTTCAGTTCATACAGCTCCTTGCCACATTTACGACTAAAACTTTGCTTCCATTACTCTTGATGTACAAAGCTCTATGATAAATAATTGTTTACAGATCTAAAAGTTAAAAAGCAATTCAGGATTCTGAATGCATGCCATTCTTTACAAAAGGGTAAATTAATACGCAGAAATGGATTAGAGGAATATGTTAATTACTTTCAAGCATATACTAGAAAGATGAAGCTTATTGAAAACGTTTACAGGTATGTGTTACAGCTAATGATTTATTCAAATTCATCAGCTATTGCAAAACGGTGTCAAGGCAAAGTGGACTTAAGAAAGAGTCTAATGGTTGGGGACGTGCACTGCGTGCAACTGTTATCAGATGGTTTTTTCTATTATAAACATTGCTTGAACAAACCATATTTCATCGTTCCTCGCATTTTTCAGCCTTTTTTTTATTTTGTCATTTTTCTTTTGTGCTTAACTCTTATCGTTTATGTCAATTATTTTTGCTTTATCAGCTTCGCTTTGATGTTCCGACGCATAATCACTTTGGTTACATTCTGATCAACAAATATCTTGTGAAAAGCATGAAATACACTGACGATATATTTTAAGGTATTACAATCACACTCCAAATCGTCTTGCAGTCATCGTAACGAAGTATCGTCATCGTATTAGTTATTCGCATCGCGACCTGCTTTGTCTAAGCCATATCCATCCAATGCAAACTTTTCCTCCCCAACACAACTATTGGCAATATCAAAAGGAATACGAAGAGATTTTCAAATACGTTATCAGACACCACAGAAGTACTTATTGTTCTTCAATTATCTATTAGTACTTTACATATGCACACAGCCTCATAAAATACATTGTTCGTATAAATCTTTGGATAAAAATAATATTCCAATAACTTTGCTGTTTCACATTAACTTTTGCTTACTTATCTGATTTATATAAGTTCAAAAATAACTTTCAATATCAATGCCTCAGGTAGTGAAAAGGAAGGAAAAGGGAGGAAACGGCGAAAAGATTCATCACCGAAAAGCAAATCCAAGATGGGCCGTATAGATCCAGAACAAACCAAAGGAGTGCGAGAAGATTTGGAAGAGCTAAATTTGAGGCGAGCTGAAGAGAGGACAGCTTCTAGAGGCGTTGAAGCAACAACAGTTAATTCGGTCATAAATGCAACTGCATATATTGAAGCCTTTGTTAAGCTTCAAGCCTTAACACTTGAAAATATAAACGAGGCTGTTACACTCATTCTTCAGTATGGCAAGGATTTCTTATATTAAGCCAGTCCTTTGGAGTTTGCACACTCAACTTTTGCTTTCCTTATGGAACAGATGTTCCTTTTTAAAATTAAGCTCAACTTGTTATTTTGACAAGTATTTTTGTAAGTGCAGAGAAATGCGGTGGACATCATCGCCTCAATGTTACGGTAGTTGAGTTCAATTTAAATGATACCATGTGCTACGGTGTTACCGGAAAATTTAAAATTTTCTTTTTAATTCCACTCAAAACATAAGAACTGGGATGAAAGTGATAGATATTTCCAGAGCGCACTGCTTGTAAGGCCACAAAGTAGCCAGGAAGAGAGGAATTCCTTAGAGTTAAATTACCAAATAAACTTGTTGGGTGAAGTAAAAGTTGCCATATGAACTATTACTGTCTTAAGGCTTTGAAGAAGAACAAGTTCCGCAGAAGTTACTCAGTTGTAAGGAAGTTTGGGGTGCTTTGCTGCGAAGAATGCCATTGCGTACAATATTGAAAAATATGGGCAAAATGAGCGGTATTGACCTGTTTGAGGAAGGTGCTAGTATGTAAGGACTTTTGTCGTCAGTTTCTTTCAGCTCATTAAATTTGAATTTGAAAATTTCAACTCGCAATTTCCTCTAAAACTTCAATTTGCCAAATGTTCTGCAATTTTTTTGGCACAGTTAAACGGTTATTTGCAAGAGATAAACGATTAATAAAGTTTGATAATATTGCCCTCATTTTTTACAAAATGTTTACAATTTCAGTTTCAATTACCTCAGTCGCATACTAAGCAATATCCCATCGTTCTTTTACGACGATTGCGAAAATTACACGGATTTTATAAAGTAATTATGCGAGAAATATTTAAGCAAGCGTTTTTTGATTGGAGTTACGTGAATTCATGTAGAAAATGATAAAATTTGAATGTACTCGGCAAGTAAAAGAGTAAAAACTGGAAGCGAAGTGTGTCTAAGAATCGTTTTAGTGATGATCCAGTATCTCTGGTCGTCAGAACACTGACTAGTGCTGAAAAATTGCGGCAAGGAGGGATTGATCCACTCACAATATTGATGGCCAAAACGAATTATGAACATGGTCATGAAACGAAAAGGAATCGAATATGGAAACCGGTTAACGATATTCAAAATGCATTAGATAAAGCATTTTACAAATGCATGGATGTTGTCGGAGTGACTAACAAACGATATCTTATAGCAGTAGATATTTCGGGTGCATTACATCGTTTTTCAAAATATTTTTTAAAAATATTAAACTTACATAAATCCCATTGCAATTACATTGGAATTAACTTCAATCAATTTTAACAGCTCTAATTGCAGATAGCATGGATAGCTTTGTGCAGGGTACAACAATAGCTTGTAGTCAAGCAGCAGCCGCGTTGTCAATGGCATTCATTTACAATGAAATTGACGTAAGTCAATTAGAATTTTATGATTCAAAAATCGATTTGTTTTTTTGCTGTAAATTTGTTAATTTGTTTTTATAAGTGTTCTCCTAAAATGGAGTTATTGAAATACAATGAAAGAATTATTCAGGTAATTACACTGGGTTTTGCGAATTTATTGATGCCTTTGGAATGGAACAGAGATATGGGCTTAGGTCAGTATTTGACAGCTGCCAAGATGCTTGGGTATGGCAAGACAGATTGTGCCCTGCCTATGAGTTGGGCAATTGAGCAGGGAATATACGTGGATGTTTTCATTGTTTTAACGGATAGTGACATTTCAATTAAATCTGTTAGTTCCTTTTCTTCTTTTGTCAAATTACACTAAATTAAATTTAATAAAACTGAAAAACTCCTCTAATAGACAGTTAGCTGCAATGCTAGTTGCGAAATTTTTTTATTCAAACTCCACAAAGTTGAAAAGCAGGAAAATGCAAATAAGTCTCGAGAAAACGATACTGAAGCAAATGTTGCTGCCAATAAATTTGTTTTAATCTTTGCACTTTTGCTTTGGTTAAAATTTTTTTTAAAAGACAAGACAAGTAAATACCTTATTTTTTCCGTCTTCTTTTAATACATACGTATAATATATCAGAGTTGTAAAAGTACCAGCAGTTAACGACACTTAGATCCATTAATAAGGCAAATTTTATTTAAGATGAAGCCATCGGATGCCATTCAGCTATATCGCCAACAAATGGGTATGCCTGATGCAAAACTGATCATAGTAGGAATAACCGATAACTCAGGATCCCTGGCTGATCCTACTGACCCGAATATGTTGGTTATTTGTGGTATAAACCCATCAGTTCTCCAAGTTATCCATGATTTTGTTCTTAATTTTTAACAAACAGCACAATTATTCCATACATTATGTGAAATGCAGTGCAGGACACCACCCATTGCTTGTACAAAAATTTGTTTTCATACGTTGCAATTATACTATTAGTACATAAGTATTTGTATTTTTTTTGTTAAATAAATTCAGTTATTCTCAAAAAAAAGAAGCATTGATATTCGCACATTTGGCTGATACTGTTATCAATTATTTCTGAAAGCCGTATTGCCAAAGATAACGTTGAAAGAAGGCAATCGACCAAAAGCCTTTTTTGAGTACTGTGTTTTTGAACTGTGCGGTGGTGAGATTTCAATGTTAAAAAAGGGGAAATTATGCAGATTAAATGATTTTTGAAACTATTGACATATTTGAATGCTTAAATTGAGCAGAGAAGCATGTTGTGGTGACACATTCCTGTTTGTATGATCGATCTTGGATGTTTCATTGATTCGCGAGAAAAATTTTTTCCATTCTTTCAGAAATTGAAAAGATTTAAACAAACATTGTGTTTTTCATTGGCTGAGTATCGGTATGTGCTATAGCACTGGGCACCTGCAAACACAAATTGCTATAAATATTGCTATAAACTATAAACAAATATGAATCTCAGAGTTAAATAAGAACCGTTTGTATTGGCATTTATTTTACTTTTTCATTTGTTTGCATCGACCGTCTACTTAAGTCTTGAAAACGTGGACAAATCATAAAATAGAAGTTATGGTTCATGTTCACATGACTTGTAATATATTCCTGAATATCAGCATAGCTATGAACAAAAAACAATAATAGGATTAATGCGTAAAATTGTCGAAAATTGTTCCAATTAATTCAACCATATTGATAAATTTTAGAATTTTTTCCTTCTCTCTTCTTTTAAATAAACATTTATGATAACTAGCAAAAATTTACCTGCAAACAAGAAATATCCGTGTCTTTCCAGCAACAGACAGTATGAGCAACACAACTGATGAGCCATATCGTTTTAAAGCACGTTTAGTTGGTGGGAATTTTATTGAATTACCGGTGGAACAATTACGACGTATTGCAAATGCCAGTGGAGTAGATTCCATCGAACAAGAAACGAAGCACTTTTCATGTAAGCAATTTCATTTTATTATCAGTTAGGTGATAATTTTAGAGAAAGTTGCATGATGCTTGTCTTGTAGGAAACAGTTATAGACAGTACAACATTGCATGGTCCATTACGACTCTACAAAGGAAAAGGATACGGAAAGATATTCTGGTGTTCGGTAATGTGTTCTGCTGCAATGTTCTTATCACTTCAAATAAATATATTGGTAGCATATTTCCTATCACATCCGACCGCAACATCTGTCACCATTGTTCCTTCCGAAGTGCTCCCTCTACCTGCCGTTACTGTGTGCAACTACAATCCAATCACCAAAAATTATGTTCAGTGTAAGCTGTTTTTTAATTAGTTTAAATCACAAAATTGCTTGACTTTTTTAAAAATTATATTAATTGATATAATATATCGCTTTTATGCATGATCATTTCTCTTCAACACTTTATGTAACCTTTACTCACCTCAGCTAAATTTTAAACCGCATCCATACCTTCTACGGTCAGCTATCTAGTAAACAGACGCCTCGCAGGTACAAATAACTCCATCAAACCATATTAAAAAATTTTGAGATCATCGTGTTGTACTTGAACAAGTTGTGGATATAAATTTCGAGTAATTATATGAAATATGAATTGTATTAAATGCAGATTTGAATGAATCCAGTAGCGGTGCTGGCTACTTCACCAATGACTTATTGCGCTATATGACAATGGCTTACAGTGAAGTGGAAGACTTATATTTGCATGCAAACAACGATACAGTCGAACGAGGCCGACAAGCATATGAATATTTCCAAAACATTTTTACAGAGTATCCGTTCAATATTGAGAATTTCTTCTCTCGAGCCGGGTATTAATATTTTCCTCAATTTTTAGGGAATTTTATTATTCGAAATGACAGATTTTTTTTATTTGCAACATAAATACTATAAACATAAAACGTGTGAGCCGAAAATATTACGCCACTTTAATTCCACGTATTCATCAAGAAAGTGTTTTTGTCATAAATGTTACTCATCATTTGCTTTCAAACATCGTTTCTTTGGAAGAGTAATAATGTCTGACAGAAATTTTTATCCTTCACGCTTTATTCCAACCAGCGTCAAAAAGATGAAAATCAAACGTGCGAAATCCGATAGGTGCAATAAAAAATGAAAGTTGAAGTTCGAAAAAAAAATTCGAACTTCATTATTTTGTTGTGCTGGCTGATAAATGCCTTGCAAGCGAAATGCCGAAGGCAAATATTTCCATCAGATCAGTCACAAGGATGTCCAATATCGTCTAAGGAGAAAATTGATGGAATGAATATATGTGCTTGAACGGATTTGTATTAATTTATGTTATTTGTGCTACAAAGCAGTTTTTTTTGTTACACTAAATTTGTCAATTAAATTCAGGTTTGCTTGTCATGAAATGCTTAAAGTTTGTTCTGTGGGTGGTACTAAGTTAGACTGTTGTGCAATGTCACAGAAAGTGCTTACTGATCTCGGTTCATGCTTTGTATTTTCTGTCGATGATATGAAATTAAATCAGACCCAACCAGGCATTTTTAATGGGTACGTAGATTTTTTTGTATGAATAAAGTTATGCAATTAGCAGTACAATTGAAATAATTTATCGTTCTTCACTTCTTTAAAATTGTGAAACTCGGAGACAACCTCATTTAGAATAACAGTTGAACAATACAGTGGTAAACCGAACCTGTTATCTTTATATTTTATAAGCTTATTGAACGAATTCACGAATTTATATGAAATTAATTGCTAGATAATATTTAGATTGCAACTGATACTGGATGCTGGAATAAATGATGCTATCGCTGTTAACTATGCTGACGAAGGTTGCTTTGAATTTTAATTCAACGTGCTTATAAAACAGCGCTGACCAATGAAGTGCTGTGAAATTTATTCAAATTTAGTTACCTTTCATCTCACTACAAATATAATGTATAAATAGTAAATCTTTTTTTTCAGGAAATAACCTACCAATCTTTTCTAACAATCTGGAAGATGGCTTTCGATTGTATGTTCGAAGTGAAAATGAGTTAGCATATTCATATACAGAAGGCCTTTCAGTCTCGCCTTCCTATCGTGCATATATTGCTCTAAATTTAGAAACAGTATGTTTTTCCCAAGAATTAAATTTCAATATTTAATTATTGAAGCAAGTGTTATTATAAAAGTTTTGTATGCAATAATATTAGCATATGCCTTGCACTGTTTTCATTGTGTGGAAGTTTCTCCTTCCTTTTTTAGTTTCATTTTCTCACACCTGACAACTGGGGGAATTGTACGCATACCTGGCCATTGAAATCTCCTCAGCGAGCATTCCGTTTGCCATACACAGCTAAAAATTGTGCATCACTTTGTCAACAAGTACACCTTTTTTCATCTTTTATCAGCTAACATTTATTTCACACAAAATATGCTTAAATTTATAATGATAATGCTACATTTCATTTAGATATACTATGAACAAAGAATTAATTGCACTCCACTGCTGTACAGCGTTGGCGATGGTTAGACATTAGATTTTTCAGTTTCCATTCATTTGCATTTTAATCCTAAATTTTTGTTCAATTTCCATTAATCCATCAATTTATATGCGGCATTTTTAGCTCGTCTGAATACCTGTACACCAAACGAACTCCATGCATTCATGATTGAAGGTAATTATGCTAATTCCAGAATTTATAACCTTCTAAATCATTTTTCACTGGATAAAATAAACCGCCGTATCTGAACTTTTTCATTTCTTCTTAATCTAAAGGAGGTGAAATCTTATTAAATTTAGTTGCTGATCGAACGAATAATATTAATGGCCCTGAATGCGCAGATAATATCTGTCCAACATCCTGTGTAACTCATGAATATAAGGCATCGATAACTTATGGATATGGTTTTTCCGAAAGTGCTATGGATTGGCTGACAAACATTAATAATGAGTGGACTCAGAAGCATATCAAGAATGTTTTGTAATTATAGCTTTTCTGCAATAATCCATGTTTGTGCATAAATCATTAATACATTGATTCTTTTTACCAATTTTTTCAAATAAGTGATTTGTACCGGAACTTTTACAGGGAAAATTTTGCAGTAGTCAATATCTTTTATCGCGAAATGTCCTATCTATTGAATGAACAGATGCAGTCAACGTCATTGGTGGATGTATTAAGTAATAGATTTGATATCAAATAACTGTAATTTGATTACATCAGCATTGAGGATTTAGTGGAATGTTGAAACTATTGAATTTTTTTAGGTAATATTGGAGGAAATATGGGATTGTTCTTTGGAGCAAGTGTAATAACGGTCATTGAATTGGTTATATTTTTATCCAAGCTAGCTTGGATTGCATTTTCTAGCCAACGTCGCGAATATATGTTCCACAAACGTCAAAATGAACGAGATCGTGAGCAACGGCTTACAACAGTAATCAATATTGCTGCTGTAAGGTTTTGCATTCCATATAAATTAAAATTTCCCACTTTGCATTTTCCCTAAATTCAGCTAACATTGAAACTTTTTACTTTTCTCTCATCCTTTCGAAGCATAAAAGCTGAAATTGTTTATGAGTTGCAGCATTCGAGAAAAAGCTGTGATGGCACAGTATGGATTGAACAGAAGAAAATGATCCATCATAATCCGACCAATACTATTTGAAAATTGATAGAGAATGCGGGAAATGTTAGAAAGTGATAGTATCTATCTCAATTATTGATTAAACTGATATTAAGAGAAAATGTATTACCACACATTTGTATTTGTTTTTAATGTCAATTTTGATATATAAAAGTTTCGTTCACCTTTTTTTGAGAGCAAAACATCAGTGTGGAAATAATTGGATGCAATATTTATAACCTGCGAAATAGATCATCACGGACTATAAAGTTAAAAATAATATTCTATTAGCTGACATAATGAGCTACATGTAAACAGTATTGCCGTATCTGACGTGTAGGTAAATGTCGTTATCATTAGCTGTATACATGTCTTGAAATCTTTTGTCAAGAATGGAAAGTGACTAAAAGTTATGGCATGCATTTCAAGGAGTACAACAAAAATAAGAAGGTATTAAAATTGCGGTCTTTTTTTTTAAAAATTATTGTATATCATACGTAAAGGATCATAGTGTTTACAGAATCTTTTGTTTACTTATTAATCGTTCAATCAATGAAGACAAACTGATTATCGATAACTGTATTGTGAACTTACTGAGAGAAGTGAAATAGTTTTATTTTTTTCAACTGGTATTATATTAGATTGAGTAGGAAAATGAAAGGCATGAATTTATCTGTGTTTAGTTTTTATGGCAAACATTCATCTTCGATCACTGCTGATGATCAGCAATGTGTACATTACTGTCACCCACAAACATCTACGCCTACATCATTTTGGTAGAATCGTCACATTTGTTTTTCTCCTCATTCTGTCATCCTTCCATCTTACACGCCTGATATATAATAAAACTGCAAACTTCACCTGTTCGATGAGGCACTTTAAATAGTAGATCTTTTGCAGTTCCATTTCATTCCCGTGATACTGCTGAGAAGCTTGAATTTACCGATATCTTAATAGCTTTTTCATATAAACTAGAAAATCACTCCTAATACACTAAGTGGAAAATCTTACTCAGCTTGCAAGCCAGGATCTATGTGTATCTGTTTTAAGCAGCTTGCTTTCTAGCTCCTATTTCTAGCAAGTCAGAATTTTAATTGTAACTAGCTTGTTTCCTAGTACCTAAGAAGTTATTTATTAGATAGTGAATTCTATTTCTTGTTTCAATTTAAAGAAATACACAATGCATGAATTTTTTAACGGTTCTTTCTATCGCATTGAGCACCTCTTCTTTCTCTTTTATGAATGACTTGATTTGGCAATAGCAAAGTCTAAATAACTAGGTAGGACCGGCCTTTTAAGTTGCTTTTTTAAGGCGATTGATTGAACTCATGTCATTTGGCAATCTTTTCCACAGTATTTTTGATTTAAGAAAATGGTCTATACGCATTCCGTCCAGATAAAATAACAATGTTTGCTTAACCTGCTATCTGTTTGCATTGCCTCCAGTTTTTTGTCAATTTTCAGGTAAACTCAATTTGTTACGTTCCATATTTTCGTTATTTTATTCATTGGTTTTCCATTAATCTGACCAATGTTTAGTTCTCATTTAATGCAGTACTTTTTCCCTTGCTTGTGCAGTATAAAGAAGTATCTTAAAATAATTCAGAATTCAATTCTATTTTATCAATACAACGAACGCTTTTCTTGAAGTCAAGCAATTATGATTTTACCACAAATAGCACGATTAATTAATTGGCTTAAGAAAGCTGATGTTCGAAGAAGCTTAGTGGAGCATGCAACTAAGCAGGAGTTCCTGCAAATGATGGGTAATTAATTCCTTCTTTCCTTTTCTTAGGTAACGGAGAAGAAATCGAAAGTGCTTTTGACATTAAAAATAATTGATTCCAAATGCGCCACAGGAATACAGAGACTTTTTAGCATTTGTATTTACCGTGTGAGTTCGTTTCGTTCTTCAAGCTATTTCGACATTTTCAGGAACAACAAAATTGCATGGATGTTATAGACTTTATGCCGGAAAGACTTACGGTCGTCTGTTTTGGCTGCTTGTGGCTATCTCAACAGGTGTAATTTTTGTCATCGTCCTGGCAGAGTTAACGAAACAATATAAGGCACAGAGTGTTAGGACGCAAGTAAATATTTTTCATAATTCTTTTCAAAATTAAAAGCTCAAAATGATAAAATTTTGTTCTGCAAATATAAAATAAATGGTCTTCCTCTAAACTTACCTGCCGTTCATGAACAGGAATAGGGAACAAAAGAATAAGAATTTTACATAATCCTTAATTACTCATTTATTGGCAGCTTTTTTGTGACCATATCTGCAAGCATTTTATAACTCAGATAGATTTTGTAATTTTACTTAAACTTTAATTAGTGAGCCAGGTTTCCCTCAAATCACTGTACAATTTATATCTGTTTGAAAAATTTAGGTGGAAATAGTGTATGATTATGCGGACGGTCCAACAATAACGATATGCAGCCATAATCCTGTACGACGTGACTACATTGAAGGTAAGGAATTTTTGGAGCACTTTTTTACTAGCTATTCACTGTACCTAATTTAAACTGTAGTATGCATAGTTAAAACAAAATTATAAACCTGCCTACTACCAAAAAATAAATGACCGCTAGGAGTAGACAACTGGAAATGAATAATGGTAGAACATTATGATCAGCTCAATATATGCCTCTTTTTCAGTTATTTTCATTAGTACTTGATTTTGCACTCTTTTTTTTTGTATTTACATTTAAGCGCTTTACAGAGCTGAAGAGAACGACAGCTTTTTCCGATGAACTGTTAATGTATTTGTTGCACATCTTTTTGCGCCCAGAAGATTTTGTTCAAATGGATGTTGTGGATAGTCTTCTTGACGGAGAAAAATTGCTGCAAGATTATATGCTTACATATAAGAATTTCACTGTGGAATCTTTTGTCAAGGAAGCCAGGTTTTGTTTTAGAAATTTAGTAGTAGAAAAGTGAAAACCTTTTGCTTCCATCATTTCACTTCTCTTTCATTTATTACGTGAAAGATTAATTTCATCAAGGATTCTGTGTTCTGATGTTGTCGACAGCTTCTTCTCTATTACATCATCAAACATGGATAATTCAATTACATAGCTATGGAATTCATCGTATGGAAGTCATTATTATAGTTTCAAATGTGAAGAAGCCTTTGTACAATGTGCCTTCGAAGGCATGATGTTTGACTGCTGTAGTGAAAGGTACTCAACCACAGTACTCACCGACCTCGGATATTGTTTCCAATTTGATTGGAACAAACTAAGCAAGGATTTCAGCCTTTCACATCACTTCGGATCCGTTCATGGGTAAGCCTTAATTTGCATCATAATTGTTTATTTCTTTTTTATAAATTAGTTGGAATAAGTAAGGAACTAGCAGTTCTAATCAGTTCAGTAGTAACTGGAAGATTACATGAAAGTAGTTCCTATAAAGTATCCAGGTCACTTTATTATTCTGAGTTGAAATTGTGTCCTCGAACTTCCAGTCTGTCATGTTATTTTCATGTTTCTGATGACAAAGGCATAAAAACAATGTGAAAAGGATTTTGTGAAAGGCTATTGATTTTAATAGTAAAATTCTTTACTGATTATGAAGCGATATCGCAATTTCTTCCTTCAGCTTTCAAGTGATGCTTGATTATCAGTCATACAACGAAATTTACTTGGTGAATCATACAGGTATCATATTTACTCACTTTGTAAATCATCTAATAAATTTTATTTCCTTTCAGCAAGAAATTAGTATGTGGTTTTTGCGGTTTTTCGAACTCTAATTTCATAACGAAGACTTCGGGTTGACTATAGTAATTCCCTTCAGCAAAGTGTTATTTTAGGTAGTCGAATAAGACAACCGTTTCCGAACAACTTCGAACCTGGTTTTCGGCTGTATGTCCATGATAAAGATATTATTTCATACGTCAATTCTGAAGTTCTTGTTGTCTCACCGAACAATAAGTTGTCTGCCGGACTAAAGCCTATTAAGGTAATTTTTTAAATATTGTTACTTCAATTTATAATTCACTTCTAACTCATAATGTTTTAATAATTTTTGTAGTACCAGTTTTTGGAAAGATCTAAAGGAGGTGCCTGTCGTAATGGCTGGCCGTCCAGTCTACCGAACAATTCTACATATTCCTCATCTGCTTGTAAAATGACCTGCGTGGCAAGATATTTTATCGCGAATTGTGGTTGTATTCCACTCCAGTATAACATTATGAAAGGTGAAGTGTTTTTTCTTAAAGATATAAATTGACTTAACATATGCTATAGAATCATTGCGCAAAGTTGGAACAAATTACAGGACAATCAAAAAATCCAAATTTGTAGATTACATATGTTACTTGAATACTATAAGAATAGATGGAGCTTTTTTAGTAACAAGTACTATTTTTACCTTTAAAGTAATTGCATTATAGAAGGTAGACTTTGCTCTCCGAAAGAAGTTTTTGATTGTATTAACAACTTCACAGAAATTGCGAGTAAGTACTTTAAAAACTATGTTTGATTGTTTATCTTAATAAATGAAAATTTTTTCTTTTTTTCTCTTCGATCAGTATCATGTACTTATTTAGCTGGCGGCAAATTTTCGATTCGGAAATTATTTCCAAGCCTTCTCAGGATTTCTACTCTTTAGGTATTGTGTATAATGTTACGTACTCTCCCTTATGTCAAGATTGTGCATTGGAATGTGAAGTTTTTATTTATTTTACACAGAATTCTATTATCCACAACATTCTTACCTCATTAGGTGAATATATGAAAAGCCTGAAGCAGCGGTATAATCCCAGCTACGTCAGGTGATTTGCAAATTTATTTTATTAGATTCTTTCCTGGTCATCTTTTTCATCAATAATTTTTTGACAGTTTCGATGCTATTGTAATACTAAAAATACAGAGTGCTAGAGGTCAATTAGTTTCATATAACGATTTGTTGCAAATGGCCTGGATGTTGCTGTATGTAAAGCAGCATTTGCAGAATAAGTTGATGATATATGGTTTGGTTAAGGAACAATCTGGCTACTGTACATGTGTTTTTTGCTTCAAAAAAATATAAGATGTATTCGCAGTCATCGCTTTCCGATTTGTCAACTTATTTAAGTAAATTTTGCCTTTTATGAAACCTTTCCATTCAGCTCTCATCTCATTCATTTCTTAGGTGGAAAGATCAGTGTTAGTTAAAATTACTAAATTCGAGGGATGATCAAGATAAATAGGTATATAAAAATCTTAAGATTTTAGGTAAAATCGGCAGCGATATGGGACTGTTCTATGGTGCCAGTGTCATTTCGTTGTTTGAACTGATTTTAGTGTTGTTCAAAACAATTTGGGCATTTGTTTCTCTATCACGTGCTGCTTACCTCAAAGAGAAAGCCAGGCAAGAGGTGCTTACGTTACCTTCAGCAATTCAATGTTAACCTTGTAACCATTAAAAAATTTATTCTTAGTCACTTGTTATGAAGGAATCTACATATTTCAGATGGAAAGAAAACTGCGCATTGAAGAAATCATAAATGAGTATTCCATATCAGGCAAAATGGTTGAACGTACTCCACAAACAGTTGAAGTCTGTAACTTAATAGTGTTTAAAAAACCTGTCTTTTTAAATTAACTTACACCTCAAAAACTCCAAAGTCAGGATTGTATTTCAAATGCAAGCAAATTCATTAAATCGATAAAGTTATTGTGAGATAACTGTTCAGTTAATTCATTGTTTTGGCATTTTACCTTGAAAAACTGGACTTGATCTGAAAGAGGATAGTGTTTGTCGTAAGGTTACAAAAAGTTATATGTTATATAAAGTTATCAAATGCTTATTATTGAATCAGTTAAGGTTGAAGAAGCTGTTCATATTTCACATGGAAAAATGAGCCTGATCAAAGAAGTGCAATCGTGGCTGACAAGAAAGCTGCATTCCTCCCTCTCACTTTCGGTCCCAGTTCATTTATCTTCCAAATCATCTTTGTTCCACCTTTGATTTCGTTTTGTTTATGGTCTTAGTACAAGTTTATTGACATCAGAAGGAATTGAATGTTACAGAAAATAGCTCATTAACGACTTGAGCTTTCCTCTTGATTAAAACTTTGTTATGCTGTTTCAGCGTTCACGACTAGAAGTAGATCGAATGATGTCACTATCACTGACACCGGAGCAAGCTAGTACAATTTTGGAAGCAGAAACATTTGTCGATTCAATATATGTTCCATTAAGAAGGGATAAGGTAAGTAAGCAGTTTACAGTTTCACGATGAACTATACTTGTCACTGTCTACCGATTCAGTGATAGCAAAAAAAGCAAAACAAATGGTGCAATTAATTCGTAAATAGTGGAACTTTCTTATTGCAATGAAGTAATTTGACAGTAAGTGTGTGCTAAAATTACAGCTGTTATCGTCAGTTAGAGGTAACAATAGCGATCAGTGCATCTCTATGGTTTGACCATTTTTTACATTGATAATCGACGTGCTACCTAAAGCTTGGATCGCTATTTCTGGGCCAAAGTGTAATTAGATTGCGAATACTGTGTTTCGTACTAAATTTATAATTAAAAAATTAGTTCAAACCATCTACTGCTTTGTATTACAGTGCTGGTTGATGACTCTGGAATTTTTCCACTATTTTATTGATTGTGATTTTTTTAAAGAATCTGATTTGAAATGATAACTATGAAATGATAGCTACTTGAACGTTTGTTACAGGTACATTTATTTCGCATCGTGATTTAATTGAAATACACCGGTTTGTTTTGGCAGTGAAGTTTCTATTTCCTAATCACCGTAGACATGGAATAAGCACTTGTAGTGGGAATTTTAGTTATCGTAACTAAATCCATTATAGTAATATGACCTAAAGTAAAACAATAACAGTAAATTTGCTGAATTACTTTAATAATGTCTCACCGTTATGAGTGTCACCAAATGGGTTAATATCTTGCGAAAAAGCTTATCCGAAAGAAGTTTGTAGTTTTAACGGTGACCTTTTCAACAACCGGAAATCACAGAAAAATATATATTGTTAGACAAGATGTATTTGAGTGGAAACAGGTACTCTTTTAAAAAAACGTTGATTGGTAGCAATTATTGTAGAGGGAAAGAGAGAAGAACGGGAAAACTAAAAAAGAGAGGTGCATGATTAGCTGAAAAGGATAAAAGGATAGTTGCTGATCGGTAGTTGGAATCTGATTTTATTAACATCTCATAAATCCTACGCTTCAAATTCTCATCAAGGTTTAATCTTTTTGTATAAACAATTTTTCAAATTGTTCGATGAATAACCATATACCTCCTTTACAAGGTTCTTTTATTTCCATCATCATTCATATTGCCCCATTATTGACTGTGGTATCGTGATATTTTCATAAAAACATGTTAACATTATCTTTCTTACCTGTCCCTTTTAAGCTGATTCTTTAAAGCACCTTATATTAATTTCATATTCTGCTCTTTGTCAGGAAACCCGAAATAACATCACAGATTATAGCCATCCATGAAATATCTGCCACTTAATTAATAGAAGGATTGACTAAAACTCTACAGCCTTTATTACAACCGTACAAAGCAATTCATTTTAAGCTTCTTCATCACTGCCACCTTCTCGCACTCACAACACATGTGCTGTATGCCTCCTTTGTTTCATGTCATCTTAACCCTCAATTTCCTCTGTCCATGTAAATCCCTGCAGTTAATTCTCCCATATCTTAATACTCAATTAGTCGAGACAATTAATTAAACCACTTCCATGCACACCTATATATATGGACTGTACCTAACAGGTGGCCATTCTTGCTTTCACTCATGCATTCATACATTGGCATTGACTTCAGTCACTTTCCTCTGCTCCTCGATTTATTCATTAACCCATCACCTCATCTTTAATTACTTACTACTTGCTCCTACTTACTATAACGATCATCTTGTGCTCTTTTACCGCTCACTGTAAAGGTAAACTGAAACCTCACTCATCGTTTACTTTCTTTTGCTTCCTTTTTGTTGGTATTGGAATTGATTTAAATCTCAATAAACCTTTAGAAATAAAATTTTGTGGATCTACAAAAAATATAAAACAATAAAAAACTTTTCACAACATTCTTTAAATGCTATTTCGAAGTATTACTGAAAGTGTTGTGATCCAAGTTCCATTTTTTATCATCGACAATTCTTGAATTAATTTCCTTATCAATCTTCATCCATGCTTATGATCGATTGAATTAAACAGATTCTTAATATAAACTAAAGCTGATTAACAGTAATATTGCATAAAAAATTGTGAGCTGAGATTTCTGGTTTCAGTGCAGTGGCCATAGGCCCAAAGTTGAAAGGAGTTAATGACACACTGTTT
>JABVXW010000568.1:0-25322 GCA_013365375.1 Litomosoides brasiliensis | reverse complement strand
TAATAATAATAATAATAATAATAATAATAATAATAATAATAATAATAATAATAATAATAATAAATAATAATAATAATAATAATAATAATAATAAATAATAATAATAATAATAATAATAATAATAATAATAATAAATAATAATAATAATAATAATAATAATAATAATAATAATAATAATAATAATAAATAATTAGTTAAATAAATAATAAGATTATTTCCACTCCTCCACTGTCATTAGCAGCCAAAAGTAGCAATGAAAGATATATATTTAGTTGATTTTTAACTCATTTAAAACTCACAAATTGTAATTTCCCGCAGGCGAATATATAAGTGCTATATAGTCTGTGATAAAAATGGAAATTATAATTTTTTCTTTCTTTTCAACTTATCATTTTAAAATATGCCATATTCATCTTCGTCAACTTATTCATTTTTTTTAAATATTAAAATAGCAACCCATTTAAGCTTTTAAATTTCCTCATTAAAAAAAAAGGAAAAAAAATTGGATTTAAGCAATTAAACAACAACGATAAGTACTATGAATTCTTTTTTCAAATATAATGCCAAAAAAGTGAAAATTTAAATCTGAACTTTATTTCTTGAATGCTTTAAAATAGCAATTAAATAGTAATAGAATTAGATGTGCATTTTTTTGCAACATTTATTGATATTATTTAAATTTATATTTTAAATAAAATCTTTTATTATAGGAACTTTTGTTCGAAATATTTTCTATTAATTTATTAGTTTAAAAATATGGAACAAATTAAAAGATAGGAAAATTTAACAATTTCATATATGAAATTTACACGTAAGTTAATTCAATCAAATGATAATTTACTACAATTTCGTTTTTAATCGCAAGAGAGAGAGAAAGATATGCAGGCGTCATTTTCCGCCTGCTCATTATCACTTCCGTCAGGAGAAAAATATTGAGTGTAAAAGTGGTGTTGTGTTTCAATGAACTTATGTGTTCATTCCTAATTAACAAGAAATGGATAATAAGTTCACTGGAAACATTTTTGTAAAATATTTAAAATTAAAGAAAACAGGATGATGTAAAGAGGCGTCTGTTTTTCGTACATCGTTTGACGTTATCACAAAATAAACAAATAAACGTACGGCGCAAAATGACAAATTAACGCATCGAATGTGTTATAAGTAAAAGGCAAAAAAAAGAAACGAAATGTTGAAGTGAATGGAATGGAATTTACAATTACAAAATTTCTTTTTCTTTTTTCTTTCATTTATTTTTTGTAATTTCATTTATGGAACTATTAACGCTTAATAAAATTTAAGAATACCTGTACGTGTGTATGGGAAAAAGTGATTGACATACATTCAGTCATCTATCATCTGTTAGTAATCTTTTGAAAGCATCGAATCACATCAATGAGATTTCTTGCAAAAATTGATCATCAAAGATTAATCATTTTTTATGTTTGTTTTTTTTTCAAGTTAGTTTATCTATCGTTGATCAGTAAGTTCGAAATTTCAAAAATTATCGAGCAAAATAATTAATATGATCAATTCAATCGTTGTGAATAATTTGATTTTACAGCTGAATTTGCTATTTACAACTAACATTCTTTAATTGCATAAATTTACTAATTTTGCTAAATCATATTTTTTTCTAACAAATAAACTAATCGATCACTTAAATTTGAATTTTTAGCACTTATCCTGCTGAATCATTTCAATAATTTGTCTTATTTATGGTTCAATAATCGTTTCTTTCCTTCATCTTTTGCTAGAAAGTGTGCAAAGTTTCTACAGGTTTCAAAGAATTATTAATGAGTGCCACAGATATCACAACGATCACTCAAACTTTTTATTATCTGTAAACATTGGATGACATTTGGGAACTCTGTGTAACATTTATTTCAGACCTATTTTTCATCACAGTACTCGATCTTTCCTTTTCTCCGAAACACTTCCAAGTCTCTTTCACTTTATCATATTAAAACACAATATGATTTGAAACGTAGCAGCACTGAGGCGCAACATTCCAACAAAATTATAGCTCTAACGCCAGTACAACAGCACCTGACATAGGAAAATAATAACAAAAAAAAAATAAGCACTCTACTGTGCAACAAAGTTTTCGAAACTGAGCTTTATTTACATGCCAAACAAATGCGACATAACTGAAAAATCGACAAGTACAGAAGGAAATTAAAAAGGATTATTGCCGTTTTAAGGTTTTTTTTAAAACTTGTTTAAACAAATTAAGTCGCAGAGAAAAAAACTCCTAACTACTATCAACAGCAACCAGTAGTATAAGCAGATAAGCTGATTTTTAAATCCATTCTGCCTACAATATAAATTTGAAAAATTGAAATACAACAGCACAGAACATCATATACAACGTATGCGTCCCAAAACAGAGATCATCCTAGAAAAACTGAAAAACATGCAACAAACTGCTACATGCTTTTTCCAATATTCTTCATTCGGCTCCTGTTTTTCTTCAAGTACTTAACTGTCAACAGTGAAAACTACAAGCCTTCAAAAGAAGCATTTATAAAATTGAACCCAAAATTAGTATACAGTACAGCTAACATTGAAAAAGAATGAGCTGGAAAGGAAGCACGACTAAGGCACGAAACAAAATGGTACATGAATATTATCAAAAAATTGAAACACCGCTGACAACGTGATTAAATAATGGATAGAACTAAATAAAGTTTTATAGACACAAGCCTCATGATATTACTCTATCAGCACCCAATCGTTTGTATGATGCAAATAATACAGAATGCATTTTTGATGATACCTGGATGAGCTGAACGACATCTCCACGATTTTTCAATGAATTTTGAAAAAGTACCTAAATTATGGTTGCTACTTACAAAAAACTGCAAAAAGTAACGGCTTAAGCTAACGAGCTCATAATAAAACATAAAAATGAAACTGAATACATATAAACCGGCTTATCAACGTAAACACAAAATAGGCAAGCGGGAACTAACTGTTATTTTTACCTTCAATGATACGAATGCTACTTAATTACTGAGCAATAGTCAGACTATAAAGTATATCAATAGTGTCAAAATCACCCATGTCAAACAAGTGGAATTGATGAAAAATTATCATCGAACCAATCAACCCACAGTTTGGAACAAATAATCACTGCTAACCGATTTGTATTTCAACCCCTCAAAACAAAAAACTAGCTTTTAGTTCCAACTGTCTTCAAATAAGTCGAGTTTGCTTTAAGTTTTGTCAAATGCATTCTAACTGCTAATGCAAATACCACGATCCAATATTCACATTTTTGAGCGCTTAAAATTTCATCGAGTCTTGGACCTTCGACCTTACAAAATAGCCGCAGTTTATAACATTCGCATTACGCAAACATTATCTTCATTGCAGGAAACTAAAATTGAAAATATTGATATTATTCGATTATTTACTTACTAATATTCAAGTCGGTACTCCTACTACCTGGAGTAAACATTAAGTTTGGTTACAATAAGGAAATAGAAAGTAGCAATATTTGGTACTTTAAATAGAATTACAACAGCCTACCCGTGTAATACATGCACCGTCAATTCGTAGGTACCCATAGTAATTGCTGTGTTTGGAACTGTTCGTAAAAGCTAAAAATAGATAAGTTTAACGATGTTGGGTACAACTTACAATTTACTATTTAATTTATTTTTCTTCAACTGTTTAGATGTGGCGAACTGTTTAACACTCGAAAGTGCGTGGTAACTACTAAAAAGCAAAGTTGACGGAACAAATTATTTGAATAGCAAACCTGTACAGTCAACCCTCGGTAAAGTGCCCAAAACCCTTCCCCTCGCAAAACAAACTTTAGAGTAGGCAAAAACCCTTTAGTTACAGCATTCTCTTCGCGCATGCGAGTACGTACCACTTCTGTAATTAGTGGAAGATAATAGAAACAATTTAAACTGAAACGTGATATAGCATATGAAGGCGAATGAAAAACATCTAATCTGAAACTTCAACTTCGCTAAAAAAGCCCACAGTTTAAACATAAGCTCGAATCATTCCTTGAGGTATATATATGAATGGATTGAATAATTTCATGCATTACTCAAATGACCAAACACATTCTAAGGAAAAACAGTTCTAAAAAAATGACGCTAATGATAATCAATTATGTATAACTGCAAGCCAAAGAAAACAATAGAAATAGCATGCCTAGAGGAACGAACCATGTGGATAAGCCAATGAACAAGCGAAAAACTTTGCTGTCCCACCAGCGAGCATAAAATGCACGAAATCAATCATATCGCGATCGTCGTTTCCAGTTAAGGACATTTGTACAGCTGCTAGATGCTTTTCATTCTGTTTCACATCAGTTTTTTCATCCCATTTTCTGGTATTTGTTTCTGGGTTTGCTAAAACCTCAGACCTATCTACTTTCCCTTCTCGAGAAGATGATTTCCACTCCAACAACAATGCTCTCATTTCTTCATATAATACAAATTGAATTACTGTTTCAGAAATTCCAACATATGATGCGGTTACTCCCTGAAACCACAGAATAAACTATTCTACAAAATAATTTGATCACACTTCAGTATTTAGGATAAGATTAATGATATATTAGTGGAAACACATCCAGAGCAGTAACTAAGAGACGGAAGGCAGAAATGAAACAAATTACTGTAAACAACAAGTGCTTATAAAAAGTGTTACTAATATCAAACATTTCGATAATTTCCCCTTCGAATAAGTACACTTGCTGAAAATTTCTACTTCAAAATAGTATTTCCACGGTGAGATAAAAATTGTACAGTCAAATCCGTCTAACTAACAACATATCGAATTCCGAAATCCTTGAGAAATATTCACCCGATAAAAGCCTTTAAGACCATCTGTTCTCCACACCCGTCTGATGCATTCCGTTACTGAAAGTGGCCCTTTGTGCAACTGTAAACGCGTTTTAACCAACCAAACTGGATTAATGACGGTTGCAGCTACAAAACCTTAAGAACAGGTCACTGTTAGTCTATTTAGCTAACTAATTATGGAAAATACTCGAACTTAAAGAATAACAAGAGCTTACCACTAGTAGCTGCAGAAGACATATGTATCATGGCGCTATTCGACACAAAAATATCCAAACTGTTTAGTAATCGTTTACAACTTGAGTACGTGCAAAAATAAACTGCTCTGAAATATACCCTTTATTTCTTCCACACACGAAGAATTTGGTTACAGTAACTTTAAAAAAAAAATAAAATAAAATAAGACGAGCATTAACATAACATTCAAACAATGCATTTCCATAAAGGCTACACTAGTTTCTGGGATTCCAAAAATGATGGCAAGAAAGTTAAATGAAAAACCATTTAAAAATAAAACAAGTTACTCACTGATTGATTCCAAAGGACTGTTATCGAATTTTAAAGAAAAACACCGCAAGTGATATCCTGCAGTCAAAGAGATCTTCAAAAGATGTTGTATCGTATTTCATAGTTCGAGAAAAATTTAAAGCACTCACTTCGAAGGTGCAACACCAATAAGGTTAGGACCAATTCCTTTGAAAAGAGCTGAGAATCCTTCATTTACCACAATTTGTCTGAAGCAAAATTAAATCTGGTGCGTTTTACAAAAGTGATTCCAACGGCCATTAACCATCTTTCCTGCTATTACGTGTCACTTGAAAGGATTGAGATTCATGTCATGTAAAATTAATTAATGTCATGAATTAATTGAGATTCATGTAAATAATATTCATGTCTGTGTAGCTCTGAGACACACAAAGAAACATTCTTTGGCATAGATGAATAAATATCAAAATCAGTATAAGAACAAAATAACTTTTTATCTTTGATATAACTTTAAATATTAATTCTTAATGTATGCAATTGTTTTGAGTTATCTTGTGTTCTTTGAGACCAAAATTATACTTGAAGAAAGTATACAAGCTTCTGCTTTGCTGCACAGATAAACCAGACTTCGCAAAAAGTTGTACATTTTGCTGTACTGCACATGTTGGCGGTATGTTACACAACCTCAGCTTTTGAGGAGTGTTGGGACCTGCAATGCTCACGAAGTGCAACGGAATGTTATTTTGAAATACAAATATAAAGTGCATCGTTATATATAAACTATATATTAACCACTTGCTCACTTAATTAACATAATTTTTTCATTGATATGGCAAGGTTTATAGTACATAAATTTTTACAGATTAATTAGCTTACATATTCTCACTCGGTTATGAGATAGTAAAATATGTGGGTGAGGTAACCGTATACGGGCTTTTGATGTTCCCTGAGAGTGTGAATGAGATAATGCATATTCTGTGCTCTGTAGCCGCGTCTTAACCACCTAAAATAAGTTACTTCGTCAATTCAAATGTTCATTTTCTCCCTCAATTACTACTATTAAAGTTTTCAGTTATTTTTCTCTAAATGTTTAACATTGTAATATAGCTGATAGTCTTGAAGGAAACACAAGCCTCTAAATGCTAAAAAGATAAAATGATATTTTTGAACTCAGACTTTACAGTAAAACTAAACTAAAATAGAATTCTGAAAAATCTAAAGATTAGTTGAATGAAGACTAGTAAAATAAACCTCAAGTGGACAGGTAATAGCTGTTCCAGCTGTACCACCCAATGCTCCTCCAAGAAAGTGTATGAATGCTTCTTTATCCATATTATCTATCAGCAATCATTACAACACAATTATAATCTCCTTTCCTGTAGAAAAATATATTTGTATATGAAATAAAAAGATCAGTTCATCAAAATGTTCGTCTAATAACACAGATGCACCTTTAACGCATATAAAGCAATTTCCGTTAACCGTTAAGAAATATAACTCATTATCATTATCATATGATTGGAACACGTGGCAAATGTATCAGAGAACTAACTGATAACATTGGACCAATTAAAAAAATGAATTTACTGTATCGAAGAAGAAGAAATTAACTTATCATTGTGTACATACTAATAATTTACAACAAACAGATGTATTACATTCGGTTTAAAACTTTCACTACACGTACATCTACGGGATAACGCTACATGAACAAGTAGAAAAATCAATAAACTGTTGAGAAAATAGGAACAAAATTTGAATGATAATCATGCGAGAGCGTTTTAATCTTTAGGAAACAAAATCACACAATAAATAGTACGCATTCATTGAAGTGGAAGGGATGTGAAAGTTCGAAAGAATCAGAGTGTAAGTGTGCCCTTCCCTTCCTTGCAGCTAATGCTATTTAGTAGTACTTTTAGCTCCTCACTCTCACTATACTATTCTCATACCCTATGTGCTATGTCAGGCAAAGTGCTTGGAAAAAAAAAGATTGAGATGATCGATCGATGATTGCGGCAAAAAAATTCTCTCAAAAAAAGTCTAAAAAATTAAAAGTTTTCTTTTTTTGCAAAATACTAAAAAAAAATTGAAAGCAGTCTCTTCAAAAAAGGTTAAAAATTAAAATTTTCATAATAAATTTTTCTGTTTCTGATTAAATAATCGTTTAGCATTCTGTTTATTATTCTAAATATACTACTCTTTTTTTTTAGCTTAGTAAATAATACATGCAACTATTGATTATTTTATTAAAGTATAATTAAAATAAATAGTTAAATGTTATGATAGTTAGTTGCTGTGGCATTTCCTGCTTAATTAACACTTTCGCTAATTTCGCCTACTTCACTAACAATTTCCTCAATTTCATCTCTTAACAACTAAGGCCGCTCGTTCCTCATTTATAGCCTAAAAAGAGAGGAGAAAAAAACAAACATTAAATATGGGACAAATAACTATGTAAACAACAGAACCTCAAAATACAGCACTCTAAAAATAGTCATTATCGCATGAGTGAATTAAACAAGTTGATAATCACACTGAAATAGCTAACAATCAAAAGGTTCAGATCATATTATCATCTAAGAACTTTAGATTAATTAACTGAACTATTGATTGATTGAATAGAAATGAAGTAGTTCGCGCATCAAAGTTCGCACATCGCTTCGCACACATCAAGAGCAGAGAGAGGGAGAGAGAGATTCACTGGGAACAGATCAATGTTTGTTTCTTTCCATTTCTTGCAAGGAACAGCTGATAGTAACCACAGAGCACACAAAATTTCGCTTTGAGAACCTTTGAGATTTGCGAAAGAACACAGTTACCGTCTATTTACAAGCGTACGTGAGCATATTGAGGAAAAAAGTCAAAAAGTAGAAATGAAGAAATCAATAAATAGACTAATCAGAGGAGACAGATTAGGCTATGAGAAGTGGAGCCATACAAGTTGGCCTAAGACATGTTAGGCTAACCATCACTCAGCTGAACATTTGTAACACAAGTGGACAAAGTTTTGTGACAACGACACTAGGTCCTTCCTTATTTTTTTTTCTCTCTACCTCTTATCATTGTTTATTTCTTTTTCTTTTTTCTTCTTCTTCTCTGTCCTCCTCCTGTAATCCTTCTTCCTAAACTCTGTTCGTTGCAAATACAAATCATTTTTCCGGACAATTTATCGTCATCATCTACTAGTACTTACAACTACCTGTAAGGTGTGAATATGAATTTTTCCAACTGTAGCAATTGTGTATACAATTTTAGTCTTTATTTCTTGCACCAATTAATTTTTTTTTTTGTAAATGAAAAATTTAATGCCGAATTCTTTTACTGATAAGAATGATAATAATGATTAGCCAGATGAGTATCTCTTCCAGAATCGTTCGAATAATCAGCCATAGAATTGATTGCTGTACTCTATGATCGGTACTCTCTGTTTTACTCGTTCCTAACTTCTTCTCCTTAGCTATTATCCTCTTTGCTTGATCGGATTCTTTCTTATTTGTTATATGCAAACGTATTGCTTTGTTGGATTTAGTGCTAGAATCTTTTGATTCTTCAATTTTAGAATCTTTTGGTTCTTCAGTTTTAGAATCTTTTGATTCGTCAATTTTTTCTTTTAAATCAACATCTTCCTTCCATTTTAGCTTACTACGAGTTTTTGGTTTAGTTTTCGCTGGACGAGCTTCTACAGCAACTGGTTCGAAAATAGTTCGCGCATGCAGTTCCTCATCCACTTTTGGTAATCTATGATAGCAAAATTGTTTATATTTGGTATTTTTCAAAAAAGATTTTCAAGCATTGCTTCTGAGAATTAAAATGAACTACTATTAAAATGAAAAAATTAAAATGAACTATGAACTACTAAAATACTACTATTTTAAAAAAAAAAAGAAAAGAGAACGCTTCATTAGGTATTACTTACTTAGGTATTATTCACTATTAATACGTAGTATTGTAAAATATTGAAATAACAGAAATTTTTCTCACTTGTTTAACTATAATCTTTTTTTAATTTTTCTTATCATTCATAAAAAAAAAATTTTTTTCCACTGCAATGAAATGAAGAATTTTACTCGATCACCTTTTTATCTCTTTTTTCTGCAACTTCAAACCTGCAAAAAAATTGATTGTAAAAATTTAAGCCTCATATTTAAATATGTGAAAAAAGTGATAGAGAATTCTGCACTCGTAGAAAATTTCATTTTCCTATGCTGATTAACCTTTTTCAGGATTATTTCCACGTCCATCTGGTGAAATTTTGTTGCTGAAAATTTATGAAATTTAGTTAAAAACATCAACAATGGCAAGATAATAGATACAGTTTTACGTGTTCGCATGCACACAGACATGTTTATATCTAATTTATATTTCGTTTTAAATTCTTCTAAGACTGAATTAGCGAGCTAAAGTTGTTGTTTCGCTAGAGCGTTTGGTATTATTTCGTTGAATGGATGGAGTTTTTTTTTTAATCCTAAAAAATGGAAAAACAATGAAATACTACTTTCATTAAGTCATCTTTGAAAATATACAAATAATTCATGGATGTTATGTATCACTTGAAGTAATGCATTGAATCTCAACATACTTCATTTAAATTTGCGATTTAAAAGAACCGACCGATCTCTTTGCATACTAAAACAATGAATATTCGTCGTCAGACATAATTTTTATAAGGCTGTTCAGAAGTTAACAAAGCGAAAGAAATGAGTATAAGCCGGAAAAAAGCAAACGCTTCTAAAACTGTATAACTTCAAAAGGTAAAAGATATTTTCAAAGGTATTTTTACAAACAAAACTAATTTTGTATCAGTTAATCCTACAAGATAAGTCCATTCTTTCCTCCGTAAACTGACCATCGATTTTTAAATTGGAAGACTGAAAATTAAAAAACAGGATAACAAGGACATGTTAACTGTAACTGTGTTTGGCAAAAAGTAATTGTTATAACCTTTTTTCCAGAATTCTGATTCAATTTATGGGAAATTCTTTAAGGATATTTGAGAAATAGAGGTGATTGGAAAAAGGAACAAAATAATGGGGGATGAAATAAAATAATTTAATTTTTGCTTTTTTCGTTATTCTTTTGAAGTTGATCGAGGTGCGAGTCTTTTAACTAACAACTACATATAACTTTATTTGGCTTGTAGAAATTTGACGATATACATTAAATCCGAAATAATAGCATTTGTATCGGAAAGGGACAAGTAATCATGAAAAATTTTAATTTGACAACTGTAAAACAGATCCAAGTGAAATATTCCTGCATTATCATCTCGTGTCAAATAGTGAAAGAGAAACGAAATTACATCTCAGTTTTCACTCCACCCTTAGGTTTTTTAGCTGTATTAAAACATTGATGTAGTCGTGCTGAATATTGGTATTACTCAACCATATTTAATATAAGAAAACAAAAATGAAATCACAAATTTACGAGTAATTTCGAAAAAGAGAAGATTCACTAAGCGAAAACAGACGTTCTATTTTTTTTTCCAGAAAAGAGGTAATATTTATCTTAACTTGTAACCAATGAGGCCAATGCTAACATTATCTTATACCATGGTTTTCTTATAAAAATATTAAGATACCCGTATTTTAGAGGGAAGATACATGTTAACATATTTATTAGTTGATTCGAGGACTATTCGAGTTCTTAAGTCTTTGTCCATTTCACAATCACTACCGAATATTGTTATTTTTTTTAAAGCATCCGGCAGCAAACTAAATGTTAAAACTACGGATTTAACAAAGTGATCGTTTTGATAGAAGTCAGTATCGGGAGATGCAGATAATTGTTTTCTTTGACACCTGGTCCAACCATCCAGCAATAAACTAATTCTACTGCGTCCAGCACCTCCAGTACGAACACGAAGGCCACATGCATTCTGAAAGACAATAAGCTGTTTTTGTTTTCTATCCATATTAATTAGGCGGTAAATCAATCATATAAGTACACTTAATCAAAACATTTGCAGCATATATAGTGATTACAGATCAATTTTTCTCAGAGTTTTTAACACGTTGTCATCGCGTACGGTAAAAGACCTTTACTACTCTAGATGAAATGCAGTAGACCAAAATAAGCATGGGATAAAAATTGTATCAAATCTAAACAGTTGATAATTCAAGGATCCAATTCACTCTCACTTTAAATCCACCCAATTTTTGATTTCTAATCAGACTAATATGCAACAAGCCTACCTGATCTTGAATATTCTCACATATTACATCGACTGCTTTCATTTTCATTTCCCTAGTTTTTCCACAATTCTCGTTCTGTATTGCTGAGTAATCCATTTTTGGTTTGACGTTTGGTTTGATGTTCTATAAAAATTCGATTTTCCTAATATAGTTATAATTATGAGTGCTCCTGTTTTGCACTACAAACTTTAAGGAATTATATCATCCCAACTCGAATTTATTAATTCCAAATATAGCTTTTAATAACACTGATTACCTTACTCATAATTGTTAGTACAGAAATATCACAGTATTTTAAAATATTAGTAATTAGTAAAATTGATCATTTCATATCGGTCTTCCTAGTTGGTTGCTCGTAATATTGTCAGCACTTTTACAATATGTCTTAATTCTTGACTCTAGAATCTTCAATTTTTAGATGAATTCATTGTTTTAAAAAAGCTAATTAATTTCTCGGAAAATTACCGAACTGTGATAGTTACGCGAACCAATAATATAATGCCACCACTGCTTATTTGTCTGCTGTTTTGTCTCTTCAGTCATAGACTGTGACCGACACTTACAGCAACCGACGCAATATTCCTCACAAATCATATTAAGCTCTACTTCTGGATATTGCTGAAATGAAAATGCTTATTTTTTTAAACTTCGCTTACGCATCAAACATGACTGTTAATGTGTCGTCAAAAATAGAACACGAGTACTGAAGGATGATGAATTCTTCAGCATTGCAGTACATTGACTTTTGTCAAACTCCAACTGTGTTCTTTCTGGTAAAGCCACCCACAGTTTACGACCAAATCAAGTTGAAGATTACAACCATTCTACAAACTGACGCTAATTATAATTTGACCTTTAAGCATCGCAAATAAGCTGTGATATAAGCAATCCAACGTCGTAATCCACCCCAGTACCACAATTTATCTTTGTTTGTCTCAACTCTGTCGTACCAACCAGCATACAAGCCTGATACACCGTAAAGCGGTGACTGTTTTTCTTCATCTGCGTTGCTTTCTAAATTCTCCTTCAATGGCAATTTATAGAATACTAAACTGTTTCCGAACAATGATAAAATAATGAATAAAACCCTTCTCTTTTTCAATTCTGACATTATATTTTTATATCTGCATTCTCCAGCTTAAAAAAAGATTTCATAAAATTAATTTCAAATTACAAGGCTGCATTCGTGTTTATTTATGTTAAAATACTGATTACCATGTATTCTACAATTTCTGAATGAAAATCACATCACAGAAATTTTGCGACAAAACTTACAAGTTTTATGCTTGATAGATAAATAGGTCGAATTTGTTCTTCGATAAGAGCCATAGCACTTTCACAGCATGGACGGATGTCATTTTGAACTGCTAAACAAGAAAAGTGAGAAATTCACTGAGATATCTATGCTAGAGCATTGCGAAATACTCTCACAATCATATCAATTCAAACATTGATTTTTCTGCCACAAATAAATGACCGAAAACTAACCAAATACATTAGGTACCAAACTAATTAGTGATCGATTCTCAGAACCGCCTGGGAAAACACCAATAGGCACAGGTGAATTATTCTTTTGACGATACATTGCACTTAGAACAGCGCTTAAAGTACTATCTCCACCAATAACATAAAGAGCATCACATTCCGCTGTATCAATGTGTTCCGCAATAGTTTTGAATTCAGAAATATTAGTAGGCTAAAATAATACAACTACAATTAATGAATTTTATAATTTAATGCACAATCGCTTTGGAAGTAATTTGAATAAAGCAAAGATCGGAATCGTAATATACATCCGTCTTCATTTACTGGATGTTTTTAGTATGAAAAAACTGACCTTAATTATGTCTACTTGTAAACCAGCTAAATTAAATAATGGCAAAGCATTTTTTTTAAAACTATCGAAAGCACCCGCACAGGTTGTATCTACCAAAACAGTGATACGTCGTAAACGTTCTTCCGAAGATAATGGTACATCGCCAAATTGCTTCGCTTCTCGAGCATATACAGCTCGTATATCACAATCTCTAAAATCATAATCTTTAACAGCAAATCTTTATGTGGACATAAATAGAGAACTCAAATGATATATTTGTTGAGCAAGATTTGATTTAAAGAATTTTTTTCCTACTCATAAGCATTATTTTAAAGTATATCTCGAGCAATTTTTGCAAAATTTCAATTTTTGATATTAGTTTAGAAATTTTAATATCCTTGTCCTCAAACAATACATAAAATAGTACGATATTCCGCAATGAAAGAGAAATAGTGAGTAAATGAAAGAGATCAACCTTTTCCAATTGTAAATCTTCGAGCCAGTAAAATAGGCAACGAGAGATGCAAGTACCGACTTTTTCTTGTGTTCCCAAAGCCTTCTCGGTATATTTGTAAGCTTCATCTTCCTTCCAACAATCAAAAAATGTGTATTCGATAAGTCAGAGGTGAAAGCACCCATATGTTATCGAAGTTAGGAAAAGTTTAGATCGCTTGATCGTCTAAACCAATAAGAACACTCACACTCTCTTCGATGTAAAGCATGTATTGCAGAAACATTAATGCAAGAAACTGCAAACTGCACAAACACAGATTTATTTACAGTAAACAACATAACTAAAAGCCAACACTTTGTGCTTCATAAATTAATTGGCAGAAATATTAGTAACCTTGCATAGAAATCAATGCGATACATTTGTTACAATATCTTCTGACATAAACAATATGATCAAAAAAGTTCAATCTTTGACAACAGCTCTTATCTTCTTATCTGAACTGTATATGTTCTTTTTTCAATTCATCAAATTTATCATTGAAAATGATTGCGAGAAAGAAGCAAATAATTTTAAATCGCAATCAAAAATTTCGATTTTTGAAAAAAAAGAAATGTCGCTGATATCACAACGATTTTCAAACATTGATTATGCTGACAAATAAATACAGCTGATTCTATGGATTTTTGGAATAAAGAAAAAAAATAAAGGGCAGAAAAAAGCGATACGTGAGACATAACTTCTATCAGATAGTTGAAAAATAAATGCGTGCAGAAGTAAACTAGTAACGGTTATAAGTATGAGACTCTCGTAAATGCAAATGTGACCTAAATGGATATATTGAAATAAATATAACAACTCATAAACAAGATATATGTATACATAACTTCAAAAACCGTAAGTCATAAGTTGTTAGACAAAATAACTAGGATCCAGTTTTTAAAAGTAAACCCGCTTTAACACACGACACATTAAACATCGCCTAATTATGCATAACTTTGTGTAACATCAGCCGCATACATGTGCTTGCATCCTCTTTCGAGTCATGTCCATCAACTGAAATGACAAAGAACATAAGACTTCATAAGTATGTAAATTTTAACTGACAAAATTAGATAAATAGAATTCAGATAAAGACATTCTTTGGAAGTTCAAACAAGTTGACTAAACCGTGAATTCAGGAAATCAAAGTTATATGTTCTTAATTGTCAAAAACAAAATTAACGAGCAGGTTACACGATTTTAATGGTCTTGTGTACAGTTGTACTAAAACGATTGTTTCGGATAACTAAATAGTACAGCGGCCAGTTTATTACACGGGAAGAGAACAATAGTATAAAAAATTTCAAACCATTTCAATCTACGGATGCAAATGAAAAAAAAGATACAAGTGCCATCTGAATTTTTTGAATTCTTTTTCAAAACATCACAGAAATGCTAATTATACCGTGTCGAAAATGGAATAAGACAACTTACTGTCTTCCTGAATGATAAGTTGTAATATTTCAGAAGCAATAGTTTTCAATGCACGTTTGTAGGGTGGTCCTAGTCTGTGTGGAAATACGACCGATGTATCCACTACTCGATGATGAACTAGACGCATTGCTTTTAGGTCACTTTCAAGACTATGCCCAATCAGAATCGTCTCTGAATTTACCAGTTCGAAGAACCGCTTCTGGGCCTATAATAAATATAGCTCTACGAGAGAGTTGGCATATTTCTCAACTCTTTCCATCCTAATCTTCAGTCTTCCTTTACTCATGGAGTGAAAAAGTTCCTATTTTTCATTCTTCCTTTGCTTTGTCCATGCAATTATAAATATTACTAATCTCGATACGGTTCGTTACTTCGATTCATGATGTTCTTTGTAATAATTATGCTAAATATTCTGTGAAGAACACGAGAAAGTACTTACCTGTTCCAGGTCAAATTCTGCTCTTTTAATTTGATCTATAGTCAAACCACTAAATCGTGTATTGCAATCACGTACTTCATATTGCGGACGTACAGTTACATCCATCACCAGCTTATCATTTATATCGACTACGGATATTCGTGCTAAACTTGTACCCCACGTTGTATACACCATTTCACAATCAAATGCATACACTTTCCTGCTTCGTTCATCTTTTGGTCCCGTTGGTGATGGGGTCTGCAAGAATTAAAACCTGTCCGCAAAAATTAAAAAATTGTAAAAATCGTATCACGATAAAGAATACCATGATCTGAAAGTACTTATCTTTAGAAAATAGTAAGCAGATTAAGCTACGGGAAAGTTTCTTACATGTTCTGAAGTTAAGGTATCTACGAAGAGCGGCAAATTTAGTAAAGAAGCAATTGAAATCTGCAATAGAACCATACAGCACAACTGTAATCCTACTAATCTAAAACTTGCCTCTCGATAGGTCTCCAACACTGATTTTGGAGCAGTATCAGTGACGTGACAATCAGCTACACAACATCCAGCTACATTAAGATCTGACTGACAGCAATTATATCGAGATTCCCACAACCCACGAGCTAATAATAACATGAAATCATTAACACAATTTTAGAATTCCAAGAAGAGAAAGTAGTATTTTCCAACAAAAATAATATTATAAAGCAGCAATTTTCCTTGATGACAATCATTATTTAATATCAAAAAAGCAATTTAAACGGACTTTTTGTTTTAAAAGCCTTTCCCCAATGGTATACACACTGTCTCAGTGTAGCATATTCACCTTTCGGTGTAAGAGCAAATTCAATGCCGCAACGACAACATATTCTTTTGAGATCTAAAAACAATAGTTGTCGATTTTTATGAAAGAGTAGTACCACATTAAATAAGTAAGAGTTTGACTAAGGAGTAAATATGTAAACAAGTATGAAGCCGTGAAAGTAGTAAGTATCAAGTAATTACTAATATAATACGAAAACTTACCATTTTCCTCCACAAATAATTTCTTTTTACTATCTAATTCGGACGCTTTGATTTTCACTCTTTTTTTATCTGGACCTTCCCATAAAGGGAAACCGTTTTGTTCTAATTTCTGTTCGTCTAAAACAAATTTCGCAAGCAGCAATCCGTAGAATTCACTGTAAAATAATTATCTATTAGAAAAAAACGCAAGCACTAAACTCTACTTAAATCTTCGGACCGCAAAAAAACATCGCTATTCGATCTCATGACAGTTAAAATCATATACTATCCATTTTAATGCTAAGTTAACTTCAAATGGCAAGTGTTCTATAATTTTTGGTGCATCATAACCTTTCGCTGATCGATTGTTTTGCAGCAATTGGACAGTTTCTCTTGCCAACTGTGATAGACATATGATGGCGACCCGCCAGGATAGCCGAATGTGATACAGATTTTACTGCTACAAAACGAACATTAGTTAGCTAGACCATGAAGGATTCTAACAAATTAAAGGCGTAAGAAAAAGTGAAGCTGTGCTAATCTTTTATCCAACCATTTGGAGGATAATTGAGGCACGCATAAGAAAAAAACTCTATTAACCTAACCCAAAAGAAAAAAAGCAGCTTGTCATATATTGACAATATTTGAACAGCTTAGAGCTTTGGAATATTGTATCTATTAAAAGCAGAGAGTTAAACTGCTCCCAAACGTTTCTAAATGCATGTATGCATAACATTTACTTTAATCCACCCAGCAGTAAAAGTGTGAAGGATTTGATAACGTCGGATACAAATCCAGTATGAGTGAATCACTTCTAACCTTGTCAGGACTTCGATAACAGAGTTAAAAAGTAAAATTAATTTTACGTACGAGTAATTATGTAGTATTTAACAAAGATCTGCTTCCAAAAAAACTTGAAAAATTACCCTCCACACATAGCCTATTACTTCATTTATTGCAAAAATGTTAATGGCTAAGAACAAAAAAAATCGAATGTGAGAAAAAGACGTGGAAATAACCTGTAGTTTGTGGTGAACTAACATCTCTCAAACGTCGTAGAACATTTACTGCAGCACTTGTATAGCCGCCCTTTGTCACAGCTCGATCTTTTATTGTTTTTTCTTCTTGCTGAGCCTAAACTTTCATTAACATTAAAATAAAGTGCACAAGTAACAAAAATAAAATGAATGACGAAAAGAGCCATCTTATTAAAGACAATAAAACTAAATGCACTTTCTTATTCAACCTAGAAATAACCATAGATAAATGAACGAGTAAACAATCGTGGAATGACGGATTTATAAAACCGGAAATATAAACCGAGGTAACAAGGTCACCACTAACCTGAGTTACAGCGTCATTCATCGAACTACAAAATTTCTGACATTCGATGTAAAACAAATTCAAATAGCGGACCCGCAGAGAGTATGGAACTTTACCACATGAGTATGGATCTAGTGGTACCAAATTCACTTTATCAGATAACGATACCTGTAAAACTCGCTGTAAAAATTAACATCAAACCGACAAATCAACGAAGATACTGCTTAAAAAAAGACGAACAATCTTTTAATCTATCATGTAGTTATAATACGAATTTAGTCTGATCCTAATGCAACGGTAAATATTTACAAAATCTGGTCTAAGCGTTTCACAGCAAATAAGAAATAACAATAATACGAAAGGAACATTACTACTGGACCGTTCCTCTAACTTTAAATCAGAAGGTGAGATGGTATTGCAATTCGTGTACTGCATTGCTGGATGTGTGATTCCACCACAAACACTGTAATGCGCATAATTTTGATGGTAATATTAAAAAGCATACTTTTGGCAAGTGTGCTGTTCGTTTTTCGCCTTTCCCTACCGTTGCTGCTACTGCACCCGACTTGTAATCATGCTTCTCCTCAGCCGTAGTAATTTTACTTGTTTTCATTCCTTCTTTGAGTTCAATGCTAAAAATAGAATTGAGATAACCAATTCATAATTGTTAACTTACATCCAACAAATAATTGTTAATTTTTACTTCTTCAACAATTCCTCTTTTTCTTTTTGCAGCTTTTGATAGCGATTCATCAGTTGTTGAGCCACCGTAGGTGTACGGACTTTGTTTGCTGTTACACACATTTGTATAGTAGGCTGAAGTATTCATATTTATCTCTGACATAAATATGAAAACAACAAACACCCAATAGAAAACTCCATATAATTAACCACCAGAAAAACCACAAATGAATACTTGAACAGTGCTATGTGTCACTCGCTTTTTCACTTCCACCTTAGTTTCCATTCCTTTTTGCTTTTCCATTTCAGGTTGGCTGTTTGCTTTTAGTTTCCTATTACTCTCCATAGTTTTTGGCTTCTTCGCAGCTGGTGCCTAAACCGAAACTAATCCACATGCTAGCAAATTGAATCATCTGAATGATAAGTTTATCGGAATACTAGAGATAACTGAACTGCTCGGCTTTAGTCGTCAAACAATGTTAAAATCTTTTAGGCTTGTTTCAAACATTTCAGAAAATGAGTGTCATGCTCAACATTGCATAGTTCCGTTTAAATCGTCAGATCGGGCCCAGCGGCAGTAAATAAATATATAAAGAATGAGCGCATATAAACGTACATCGGTTTCAAAAAGATCTTCGATAGAAAGTTGCTCATCCAGTTTCTTTTTTGCTACTGACTGCGATTTTCCTTCAGTTGACTGTTGTTGTTTTAATGCCGTTTGCGGTTTACTTGCTTCTACATTCGTAAGTTTTTTCATTTTTACACCATCCGCTTTACCCTTGTCTTTCACTTCCTTCCCTTTATTTTTCAAGTCCTCTGCATCCCCTTTTTCATCATCATTTTTTTCAGTTCTTGGTTTTTTCTTTTGTCGAGCTTCATTTTTCGCTTTTTCTACCGATTTCAACAAGGCAATTGGTGTTGGCGTGTAGCCACCTGTATAAGTTTGTTTCGATTTTGAATTTGAGCCCTAAAAAACATGTTTTCGTAATGAAGGCTGTATCGTATGTTTTGAATAAGAGATAAAAGAGCTGAAGAAATCAACATTTCTCTAAAATTCAATGCAGAAATTCACATTGTTTTTCATTATAAATAAACAACGCATTCTCACAAATTTATCATTTGTTTTCGATACACTCCTCATCGCTTTTGTTTTATCTAGCTTAGTTTAATCTGCTTTAATTCACCCAAACAATATCTCTCCAAGAAAAATTGAGCTGCGACATTTCGAAAAAGTACTAACAAGAACTCTTGGCAGGTCAAATCAGGTATTTTAATTGGACAATTTAAACACAGATAATGTGACAACTAACTGAATGTTTCGTTGCAGCCTGAGAATTTGAATTAGCTAAAGTCGGTGGC
The DNA here is from genome assembly GCA_013365375.1 of Litomosoides brasiliensis. NCBI lineage: Eukaryota > Metazoa > Nematoda > Chromadorea > Rhabditida > Onchocercidae > Litomosoides > Litomosoides brasiliensis. Next base: position 5,290 of record JABVXW010000568.1, on the reverse strand, counting down.
TTAACCAGTGCTCTAATGTCGTGAACTATTTTTTCCTTTTGCTGGCGTTCGATTTCGATTTTTCGCTGTAATTCTTCGATTCGTGTATCAATATCAGCTACCGATTTCGCATAATCATTTAGACTCATTTCAGAGATCTTAGTATTCTATAAAATGTTTTTATTAAAATCTATTTTAAAAAAATCAAAAGGTATACTACCCTTATGTATAACATTCAGTTTTATCTCCCAAATGGTTTCATTAAAAAGTTGAGTTGAGATAGTCTCGAAATCTCTAGATTAAGAGATTGAAGCAGCAAACAAGTCGCAATCTACTTTTTAGGATGAGATAAATCGCGAAAAATAAACTTCTAGTAAGATCGAGAACTTCAAAAGAGTACTTTAAAAGAGTTTCCATGAGTATATTTTAAACAAAAACTTTTACTTCAATTGAGTTTGAGCTATTAATAGATGAAACAACAGCAGGTTTTGGTTTATCGTTAGCGGGATCCAGAATGTCATCCACTGATAACTCCACTGGCATTCTTGGTTTAGGGATTTCCGGTGAAGGCAGTCGTTTGCACATCGGTCGTGGAGCAATTTTTGCGGGAATGTAAGCAACTGAAAAGAATGAAATATTCCGTTTGTGTTCATTAGAATTAAAATCAGTCCCTATACAGTAGTTACGATTTGGTAAAAGTTTCCGAAACTATGCTTAACCTCGGCATTAGCTCACTACCAGTATAACAATGAGTAATCGCTTATCGACTTCTTTATGTATGAATAAATAGGAAGTAACTAAAATAAAGAAATTATAAATCTAAAATATGCCACCCGACTGCTGTACAATTGATGTTGACGGTTGCTGCGTGTATATAACTGGATCCAGAGGAGCGTAAATAGATTGATTACATACTGGCTTGACTGTTGTTGTTTTCTGACTCTCGACATAACCAACATAGCCTACAAACGGTTGTTCAGGTGGAGCTATCGACATTAATGATGCGGAAGAATGTTGCTGTTGTGATATGTTGTCTGAAATATAAATACATACATAATATAGGTTCCAGTTCTGCATAAAAGTCACCTCAAAGTTAAATAAAATAGAAATTTTTAAGAATCACTTGAATTTGAAAATGTCTAAAAGATAAATTATAATAAAACCTTTAGAATGCCAAAAATGACAATGCGGTCGTGTGCAGTCCTCATCATAAGGGCACATAATATCGGCAAACAATCCTGATCGACCAATCATATTCTCGTTTCCCGTATTTAAAAACCTCAATACTTGTCGCGACATTATAAAATAATAAAAACAAAACAACGCAATTTAGCGTATTCGACTGAAATTTAACAGTTAAAATTTTATGCCTAACCACATAGAAGCATGCTTTCGTAAACTTTTGATTTGAAGCCTACAAGGAATGATTTATTCAAAAATCATATAAGTTATATTTAACGATTCTAATACTTACAGATTTTTTTCTTTTCCTTATGAAATTCCTTAAAAATTCTCCTACAAACCATAAATATGCCTATTTTATCATTTGACTTCATCAAATGTGATGTACTGCTATTGTGATTTTTAGTGAGCAACTTCACTAAGCCTTCTCAAATATTTAGAATTAAGATTTATTTTGCAATTATCGTTTAAAAAATTCCAAAAATTACTTTTGTCTTTGCTAGGATCACAAATTTGAATTTATCGACCTGAGACGAAAAAAAAATTGGAACATAAAATGTAAGCATTAAAAGACGTGATCGCAGTAAATCTGATAGAGCCTATTTAAAATTTCTTTTTAAAAAAAGAAAAAAAAATTGAGACAAACAATAGAGTGTGGAAAAATTCATATGAAGTACAAAATTGAAATTTTCAATGAATGACAAACTGCTGGAACAGTGGAGTGATTTTATTCATAAATGACCTTTATAAGCATTGTCTCCCCTCCTATAAAGTGACCTTTTTTTTTCCATTTTCAAATCTCATTCACATCAATGAGAATGAAATAAAAATTTTGCATAAATTATGACGACAGAAAATTATTCCATTTGCAACATGCAACTCATATCGCGTTGCATTTCAATATATTGTGTAAGATCAGTCCTCTATTCTCGAGATTCGTTGTTCGAAATTTAGTATTTGTTCTCCGATCTCTGAGAACTTAAAATTTCACCTATGAAGATATCCAAAAATCTATCCTTAAAAACCTCTTGATAATTTTTAATAGTACAGCTTTTATTGGAGTCGTTCACGCTCAGAATTTGTACAGAGATTTACTGGTTTAGAGCTTTTTTGCTACATCGTTTCTAAAATCTGAATATTTTTAAATTCTTGAATCTACGCCAATTTTGTGCAAAACTACTTAGTCACGATTATTCCTTAGCACAAAACTCATCCACTATATCCTATTTAAAATGAACAACTCCAACTACAGGAAATTAAACATCTTTGCGTTATTACAACTCTCATTCTTATACTGGCGAATGATACTAAGTAGTAACAGCAGTTTCTCACCCTCGATTTTAATTTTTTAAAATTTTTGAGCATTTTATCACGAAATTCCTTCTTCATCGGATGTACTTTTTGAAAAAAACGTCCACTCACTGTTTCTGATTTCTACATATGCAAACGGCTCTATGACATCTGTATCAAATACCCCATTAATCGTATTAACTAAGACCACAATTAGGCCTTAATGTCACAAAAAAATATACTACACCAAACTCCCCTTCCCAATGTGACCTAAATCACAGCTCATGTTTAAAAAATAGAGAATAAAAGTCGCTCTGTCCGCATGTTCTGCTTAATCTTACACAAAATCTTATTTTTTCGTCAAAGTATATTTTCGACCTATTTCATGTTACATTTCAACCGGATCTCATCATTATCATACAACACAAGTTTTCGTTAAACCATTCCAGAGTCTAAATAGTTCGAAACTTCTAGTTTCTCGAATTTACGAACGAGGCAAGAAACCTTACAAATTAGTAAGTAAGTCATGATACAGTATTTTATTCGCAATTGTAACACGCCGAAAAAGAATGAAAATTTTGATTAAAAAAATACAGCGGCACCAGTCAATGGCGTTAATTCATTTCGAAAAAACTAAAAAATTCCTCAAAAATCTCAAACTAACAAAAGAAAAAAAAATCTCAAACTAACAAAAGATTCCTGTCACGAAAGTTATCTTGAAACCTATGACTATTTTAATTTACTAGCAGTACTGAATCTATAAAACACACTAGGAAATATCCTACAAAATACAAAACTACTACTTACAAACAAAATTCAAAAAATGATTTTATTTCCACTTTCCGAAATTTATGTAATAACTGTGGGAGCATTACGGCCAGTGAAATGCTCCAATTTGCTGATCTGAAGCGCCACAAGAACCAAGGGTATTAGAAGTTCCTGAAATTTCAAAGAACAAACTTTAGGATCTTTAATTATAACACTCATTATGAAAAGAGAAAGAGAAAGAGGATAGAGATTACATTCTATACATTTTAAACCCTGAAATTCGAAATCTGATAGAATCTGAAAATTTGAAAATGAAGCACAATCATTTAAATGGCTTTAAATATAATAAATCTTTATTTTCATCTTTTGTGGAAACTCCAATAAATTCTAATAGTCAGCCTTACGTCTTCAGAAATATTGTATGCATAAGCACCAAAAGCTACCTCTGAACTTTGGAAAAGTCGTTGTTTATCTGACGCATCAATAAAGGAATCGACATACAAACGGATTGTTGCGCCCAATGAACCAGTACCACTCAAACGAAATACTGTACGGCTACCGTCTTCAAACAAAATACGCACGCCCTCAAAATCATTAAAAATATTCCTGAATCCCATTTCAAAAAAATGTCAGAAAGCTGTAAACATTATGGTTTCCAGAGATAAAAAGTCATTTTCAAATAATAAACTAATTCTATTAACTGGTCATTTTAATCTTGCAGTAACCAACGGATCCATCAGTGGTATCTATATACTTAATAAAGAACATAGCACTCTGTGTTTAAAGGCAATGCAACATTTCTCGTCTCACCTTATTATCTTCATCTAAATAGGAGAGTCGTTTGACTTAATAAATCAGAATCGCATAAGCAAATAAAGTTCTTAAAGTTTGAGATTAAGAAATATAGCTAGCTGTTTCATTATTTCCGTATTAAATCTAAATTTTTATTTATTATTAATACTTTAACTAACTGGCTCATTATTATTTGCTTGTAAAGTATGTAGAAAACTGATGCATGTGTTAAAATAAATTTAGAAAAGAAGTTGGCCTACAGTCTAAATAAAGAAGCTTAATAAAAAAAAAAGAACTAACTTAAAACATAATTAAGTACCTCGGGATTCATTTGAATACTTACCTGCTTCTCTGAAATAGAACCATCCACCGGGTCAGTGTAGGCAAAATTATCAGCTTGTTTTACAACAAAACTTTTCTTATTTGCCGTAAACGTTTGACCAATAAGTGCTTGCATCTGAGATTCAATGAATGTCATCATCAGATTTGCTCCAGATGCATCGCAATTTTCATAATCATATCTACGAGAACACTACATCACACTCTCTACACACACATAAAAACACAAATTAAAAAAATGCCTTCAAGCACTTCCAAACATACATCTTTGTCTTCTAAAGCGAAATGTGTAAAACGCTATGCAGGGAAATTAAAATTTTGTCTCGTTTTAAGATATAACTATTAAAATACCGCGTAAAAACATTTCGACCATATTTCGACCAGTGTTCCTTAATAATATTTTCAACTGACTGTTTCTTATGTTGCAAAATTTGCAACCACGCAAGCGCTGCCCAAATACCATCTTTCTCCCTACAGTAACGTTCCGAAGTCATTGTTTATCAACTATACATATATATTTTTTTCATTCCTTTCATGTGAAATATGTTTAAAGTTAAAAAATCTTTTAAATATCCACTCGTAATGTAAATGTCTTCCTTGTGCAATTTGCTATATTACACACAGAAAAGTTAAAAATGAGAAAAGTGGGGAAAAAAATAGTCAGGATTGTCTGGAAACCCGAGAGAACCCTAAAACGAATTGTGAAAATCCTTAAGATTTCGTCATGTAATCAACAGAGTATTGTTACATCCATATATCCTATATACTGCAATCTGTTTCAACATGTTATCAAAGACGAAATTGGTCACATCATTTACAAGCCTTTTTCTGCAATTAACCCTAATTTCACAAGACAACTAACTGTGTGCCAGTCTCCTTTACTGCTAACAAAGCAACATTAACCTCACACAATCTTTGATCTATCTACTTAAACCTCAAC
>JABVXW010000567.1:0-25424 GCA_013365375.1 Litomosoides brasiliensis | reverse complement strand
TATTATTATTATTATTATTATTATTATTATTATTATTATTATTATTATTATTATTATTATTATTATTATTATTATTATTATTATTATTATTATTGCTATTACTGTTTTTATTATTATTACTATTACTATTATTATTATCATTATCATTACTGCCCTATCCAGGTGCTAATAATATATAAAAGAATGATAACAACAGAAAAAGAAATGAAGTGAAGTGGATGTATATTTAGCCCAAAAAGCTCGGTTGTTGCAACATTTCTTGTCGTTTCATAGCAATAATGAAATTTCACTATCAAACTTCTTGTTCGTACCTTAAAAATGTGGTAATCGATTAATGTATTTCATATTTCGTTTGCTTTTATTAAGTAACACAACAAAACATGTTGTTGTTGTACTGAAGTCCTTCGACAGCTAACTCACAACTTATTGATAATTAATTAGATATCATTCCTGTAATTCAGTACCTAATGCTTTCAATAATCAATCGCATTTGAAATTCAATAGTTAAAAAACCTTTTAGGTTATTACCGTAATTCATTTAAAAAATGGTAGAAATTGTTCATTGATAATTATTTTCCATAAGTTACAGATAAATTAAAACAAATTATATGTGGAATAAAATTCATAAAATTAATTGTTTATAAAATCTTTTGGAAGATGTAGCTTTTTCGAAAAAATAGACTAAGTTTATAAAAATCTTTTATAGAAATTGTTAGAAATAAATGATTAGTCTAATTTTAGATGTCTGCAGAAATTTCTACATTTTTTTAACTGCAACCTATCAAAGTATCTATGCCTAATTCTCCTACCCCCCACAGACAATCATTTCAGATTTTGTTTGCTTTATAACTTCCCACTGTTTGAATATTTTCAACCGATCTATCAGTCAACCTATCCAGCCTTTTTCCCTTTTCACTTTTAACACTCCGTGGGCACATTGAAAAGGAAGTTCATTCTTCGCAACAAAATTCATTTTTAAATTCTTTTTTTTTCAGAAGAAATTAAAAAGAAAGAATTTGCGTTTCTTTTTTTCTATCAAAAGAAGACGTAAAAATAAATGTAATAAATTCCAGGCAAACATTAAATTGGAGAAAAAATTTTCGCTTCTTTTGAGAGCAATTTCCGAATTGGACTCATCTTACTGAAGAATTGAAAGAGATAATTTACACGTTTCTACTGACAAATTTCCAAATTTTTAAAAACTCAAAAATGAATTGTAGAGAGAACTGCAAAAAATTACTGGAATTTAAACTCAAAGTTGTCCCCTTTTATAGCAATTGTTCTTAACAGATATCAGTTATCCTCCCCAGTTTATTTCCTTCCAGTCATTTGATCAGATAGAAATACCAGTGGTAATACAAATGAATACAATAAATTATTTTGAAGTAAAAATTTTCTAAAAATTTAGTCCTTAGATTTTTGTTTGCAAAAAATCAAATATTTCTGTATAAGATATAACAGTTAAAAAATTACATCAAAATGATTATTTCAGGTAAATAGAATAGGTTAGAATTTACTGTAAACTGAAGAAATGAAGGTATCAGTAAAGGTAGTAGCGTATTATTGAAGAGAGAGAAAGCACTTCAGTCTATTTGAGTAAATAAAACCTAAAGAGCGATAAACACGCAAAATAGAATTTAGGAGAAAAGAAAAAGTGAAAGAACGGAAAAGGATCAAAGAGATACTGTAATTTTGTAATTAATATTTCGTTGCCATCAACAGTTTACACTTTTTTTAACTAATTATTTTGAAATATTTTTTTAATATGAGAGGAATAACAGTTGATTTATTAGAAATGTGAAAGGAAACTCTAAGAGAAGTAATAAAGAACGCTGTGATTTTAATTCATCGCCATCTTCTTTATAATTAAAAACATCTTAAAATATTTGTTGAATTGGGAATATTCAGTGGAAATGAAGTTTTAGCGAAGGAAACAGTTCAAAATTTCGCTTTGTTGAAATTTGAGAAAAAATACGTCGTAAATTGTTTGCTATGCTTTAGCACTTTCAATTGCGTACGCGAGCAAAACGTTGCGTCTGTATTTCCATTAGCTGTGGCTGCTATCAACCATCAAGTTCGATCTACCGACAACAACAGTTACTACCAAACCGACAGCCGACTTATCGACAACAGTCCGATGCGTCATCATCTTGCATTACAAATTGCCTGCAAGGTTGTATGCAGCAACCGCGAAATGCTTGTCAACAAATATGCACGAATTTATGGTTTGCTTAGCAATAATTGCATCTTTCTAATTATTGAATTAAAATGGTCCTATCTTTTTTCTTTTCAGATAAGACTAATTCTTACGTAATTTACATAAATCTCTCTCCCAATTTTACTTTACCACTTACTCTTCTCTTTCAATGAGGAGAATTACAATTTCCAGCGGTACACAAACAGGCTATCAGCAGCCAGGAGCATATAAACCAGCACCCTATCAACCTTATCAGTATGAGCCACTGACCCGTGAGGTAGTCGATGGACAGCAAAATGCAGGTGAAACATGTATAAACATTTGCATGCCCAGCTGTGAATCACAATGCATTCAGAAATCCACTACAGTACCTACGATGCCACAGCACAATGGTCCTATACCTGTGGTACAAAGCCAGGTAATTGTCTTTTTCAATTTTTCTCCTCTCCTAATTAAAATTTATCATAAATTATAGCAAAATTTCAAGAATTCTTTGCAGACTCCTTCATACTATCCATCACAAGAGTACGAATCTGCCGTACAGCAATCTTCCAGTAATGACAACATAATTTGCATACATCTTTGCATGCCATCTTGTGAAAGTCATTGCATCGAGCAAACAACTCCCGCAGTCCTGCCACATGCAGGACAAACCGAGCAACCAAAAGACGTCTATTACCTGAAGCCAACTCCGTACTCATCACAATCCCATCAAAACTTCATCCAAACTAATCATACATCAGTTGCTATCCGACCTCAGCATTATAGTGGTACAGCAACAGCGATTTGCTTACCTGTTTGTATGCCATCCTGTCAGGCACATTGTACCGAAAATCAAGGACAAAGCAGTAGAGGAGGAGAATATGCCACTCAGGAACTAATTGGGCCTACCCAAACTGATTTCCTACCTTACGAAATTTCAATTAGCTTACCAAAATCGATTCAACAATTGCCGGATTGCATGAATTTATGCCAGGAAACATGCATGCAACAATGCATTGGACAAAGTATAATTCTTTTATTATTTATTTACTTTTAATGACTAAAATTAAGGCTTCTTCATACAAAAGAACTGTTTGAATTGGAAAAAAGTGTTTGAAGATTGAAATTTAAATCTGATTTAATTGAAAGAATAAAGGATCAGTATATTATAGCGCAAATTAGAAGATTAAAAGATCTTTCAAACTGTTATCAGTATATTTTGTACCATATTTCACTACTCATTAATGGAATAAAAATAACATTAATAGAACGGAAAAAATTAAGCGTCACTTTTCAGATCAACCAGAAGATCAATGTCGACCATCCTGCACCTATACGTGTCAGGAAAGCTGCGCTCATTCTCCAATGAATACAGCCAGTTCCGTCCAGCAACGAGAAATCGAATCCGAAGTTTATGAAACTGTAGCAGCACCAACTTTGGATAATTCCATGAATCGTCCACTCCTTAAAACCTTCCTTCTTCGATCACCGCCATATTATCGTCAGGTTTCTTTATCTCAACCTCAAGTTGCCAGTTGTCTATCGGATCCAGCAAGAACTGGTCACTGTAATTGTCCATCCGGTTATGTTACGTGTTTATCACCAAAATCTGCTGTTAGTCAACAACACTGTTGCAGGGAACGGCGATAACAAATAAATATATCACATAATTCTAACTTCTCATTTCATTTTCGGAAAATGATTACTGTAATATTCGCATTACTTCGCATGCAGTGAGATACTTGTAAAGAAATTTTTACGTGCTATTCAATCATTTATACTGCCTTATCTGAATGAAACATTCTTTCCTTCACTTCAATCTTCTACATTTTATTAAATAAAAATTTATTCGTTGAAAATCTTAAATTTGTTGGCATAAGAACAAAGATATGCGTGTCATGCGGTAAAGTAAGTCTTTGTTTCACTTAATACGTAAAAACATTCGTTCATATTCCTCATTAGCAATAAAGGCTTTATTTCATTTACGTTGCTAAGTTTTGATATGCGCACAAATGCTATAAATTCTGAGCAAGCAAATTTCATTTAGCAATATTAAAAGTAAAATTTGGCTAATTTTACTCAGAAAATAACCATTTTTGTCCGTACGCTATCCCTTTGTCCGAATATTTTAATTTCAATGATTGTCTCACTTTTTCTTAAGTTTTGAATATTCCATTTAATCTTCTCCTTTCTTCACCATCTAGCTATTAACATTTGTGCTTTCTTTCTGTTTGAAATGTAAAATTGCTTTTAGAAAAGACAAATAATTAAAAATTATCGAGCAAAAGTAGTCGTGCACGGAGTGGGATTCGAACCCACGCATCGATAACGATACCAGAACACCCATTTAGGCTGTGTCACACTTTCAACGCGCATGAAGCATCATATTGCTTGAGTCTGGCGCCTTAGACCACTCGGCCATCCGTGCAACGAACCTTAAGCTAAAGGTCTTTTTTTGCATTAAAAGGTTTATTATCAGTGAGTGATTTGGAAACTTACATTCCTCGATACGTCGATCCATAGAAAAAGGTTAAAGGTGCACTTTCATTCAGATAAGTAGATATTTTATTGATTTAAACAAAATTTCATAGTGAGATTATTACAACGGTAGACACGGAGAGCCGAGTGATCTGATTCAGAGTCTGACTCGTGGATTATGTCAATGCGTGGATTCCACTAGATTCGATTTTTTTAAATCCTGAGGTAATAGTTATTGCATAAGGTAAAGTAGGCAGACCACCGAAATATTAAAGTCTAAGGGAAGTTTTTTAGCAAATAAAAAAATTTCACATTCCTTGCATAACAAAATAATTAAAAGAAAGACATAAACGAAGCATCCAAGCGACTCGCAATATTATCCATTTCGTCATTTAATTTCGACTCAGTTACACCACCATCAGTTATCAGTGGAGTATTATTTATCAGAGGTAAAGTCATGCGCTCTACCGCGACCTATTGATTGATAACAGCTAATATAATGGATTTCACGGAAGGCATTCAAATATCTCATAAATGATGGGATATTTTTCATCATTATCCCTTGATTTGAGAAGTTTGTTGTTTGGAGAGTGTTTGCGGAAGATTACTGGTAATATGATAATTCTTGATTACTGACGGAAATTACAGGCTGCCTGAAAAAGTACAACCGTCAGCGAAGGCTCTTCGTAGAGTGTTAACAAATAAGTAAAAGGGACGGACAAAAGGCCTTAAGCGGTTCCTTATATATATAAACGTTTGGCTTAACACAGTTGGTGAAGTAGGCGATGACTGACTAGTTCCTTTTTAAAATAAATTAAACAATTGGTCATTGTGTAGACAGCTAACACTGACTGTGCCGGACCGAAGCGCACTATTGGAGGTGAGAAGCGGTAAGTGAACAATAAACAATGTACTTTATCCTTTAGACACGAAACAAGCTTAACACTCATTGATCACTTATCATTATGGTATAAAAATAGAACAGTTATTTTGAATGCCACAAAAATTGCTGATATTTCCATCTTTCAACATTGTGTATTTTCAGAAACTCGATGGAACGTCCGTTCCTTACGCAGAACACAAATAAACATGAACAGTGGGAATTGAATTCATTTAAAATACTAAAATGTCTAGCAATTGTAACCAAAGAAATATAGAAAAAGATGAGATTTGGTGATTGGAAGAATAGTTGAAATCGCTGATAGCATGGATAACGTGCAGTGAAGCGGTTTCTTCATGTTCCCGCAAGTAAAGTCAATTATCACAGCTATGCTACAATAATACAGAAACTGATAAAATTCAATCTTTGTTTTTTCGTTTTGTTAACTTCTGACTGCTTCTTTCCTTCTATCGTTTTTCTTTTATTCTTATCATTCCTGCTCATTTTTATCGTTTTACTTCTCCCACTATCCTTAACACCACAATCAGCATTCTCACTTTCATTTATCGTTAGCACCAAAATTACCGCTACAAATCATTAACACTTATCACTTCGTTATCCGTTCGTTTCCTTTTTTCTCTTCATTTCCTTTTCTTCTTCTTCTTCCATTTCTTTCTCCTTCCTTTTCGCCTCCTTCTTTTCCTCTTTGCCTATCTCACGTTGTTGCACGTAATCAATCATCATGTTGGTCATCGGTATGTGCAACATTGTTAAGCCAAATGATGCGATCGTTCCGATGACAAAGAAGATGAGGAACGGTGTGACAAAATTCCCAATACCAGTCTGGAGATTCAAATTTGATGTTTAAGAACTCAAATTTCAACGTTTAGAAAACGAAAGAGCTGATAAATAACCGAAAAGCTACTGCTCATAATAACTCACTTTCTGAATTAGAAAACAATCCACAAAATTTGGAAGCTAATTAATTGGACGGTAAATGAAATTAATGAAAACGCTACTGACATATGTGTAAACGACATTCCGTGGCTCAAGAATGAGTGACATCGCCTCCGAATGCGGAAATCTCCCACTCACCGATTTTCACTGCAAAACAATGAATTGTTTTATGGCAATTGCGAGTTTATAAATTTCAACAAATTTGTTCGAATCAATTTTTCTTCCTTTGAGAATGATTTGTCAATTCCAACGAGGAAGGGGCAAAATTATTATTGAAGTATGAAGTTTGTTAATAATTAACTATTTGATTTAAATCGGAGATTGGAAACAAAATTTGATTAAATTAGACCGAGATGTTCCGTATAAACAACCTTTCACTATTTTACAGTAAGCTCCTATATTCGGTGTGATAATGAAGGTGATAATAACGATAGTTCTTGTGCAAAAAAAGAACTTGAAAAAATGTAACTTGTCAATAGCTTTATGTAACAGAATTATTTAAAATTTCAAATTCTGCAAAATACTTTCCATTTTCAATTTTCAGATACGGAAGTTTTAACTGTCATATAAAACTTGTTGTAAAAGGGTAACTGAAATTAAACTTAGCAAGTTTCATATCGTTCTTGATAAATATTTGCGACATTTAGTGATAACAATTTGCTAAGAAATATTTCATTCATCACTGCCAGATAGTGAGATCTTTTGCATTGCGGCTCCTTTAATTGTAATACATGTGATGAACTGATAATGCAACTGCACTGCACTGATTCGACTCTTCTGGGATGCTTTGTCTTGTTGTACACAATATATCATGTAATGCATATTCACGATTTCTTTTCCTTACAGCACAAGAACCTACCAAAATTGACTTCTTGATCACTGCGAAATTTCAATTCCATCGAATTGAAGCTACTGAAGAAGATCAACACAATAACTGTAACTGTTAAATAGGGTTTCAGTCGGTTCGCATTACGTGTCAGGCCTAAATCAAATGTTCGTGAATGCTGAATGTGAATCTGAAATGGAATGAGAAATTCATTTTTTCCAAGAAGATATTAACAATGATATATGTAGAAGCTTGAAATGTTATAGATGCAAATTTTCCCTCATTTTCCTTTTCAATATTGACCAGAGAAGAGATGATAAAAAATCAGAATAATATATCTTTTTAAAATTAAAATTATTTTAATTTAATGTGCAACTAAATTTAAATTAAAAAAATTCAAACAATGTTTTTGCAGTACAGCCACTAGAAAAAACATTGGGTGAAAGCAACAATTTGCTTCAGTCAATGAAGTGTTCGAGAAATTTTCCGTGATGAACTTGGCTGCAGCACCCTCCCAAGCAATCGCCATCTCATTAATTTGTGGCTAATCAAAGTGTAAAAAGTACCACAAACGAACGCATGCCTTCCACTGACTGCAACTCTCCAAATATTTTACAGCTTTTGAACAATTTTGGTCTTGAAACATAGAATTATTCAAATAAAGTACAAGCACCAAGTGTACGTTTCCATGGTCTCGTGGTGTAGCGGTTATCACATCTGTCTAACACACAGAAGGTCGGCGGTTCGATTCCGCCCGAGATCAGCTGCGGCACGCGCTGTTTGCTTTTGTGATGAGAAAAAGGTTCGCAAAAGTAGTGCGTGTTTTTGTGACAGTGTGGATGTAATTTACTCTGAGCTATCAAAAGCGGCATCCCCTCCGAGACGTCTGTATTTTGTCCAAATTGCCCTCTTCGGCTCTTCCCCTTTCTGCCTCTCTCTGTCTTCTCTCTCTTTTCACTATTCCTATCTTCCTTCCATTCTCTTCCGCTCACATTTAAATCCTTTTTTGAAAAAAGGAAGATTGTGGACGCAGTCGCACAGCCCTCTGCGGGACTCGAACCCGCGACCCTCAGATTAAAAGTCTGATGCTCTACCGACTGAGCTAAGAAGGCTCTGGGAATTTAGTCTTATCCTAACCCTACAAGGAAAGTCTGTTAGTAATGTTGTAAATGACTGTGGTGGTAATTTACAGCAGCGGAAGAGAAGCTATCGATCACGGTGATAATGGTTGCAAAAAGAATAATGGAAAAGGTCATAAGGAAGTATCGCAAGGGTAGACTTGACAGAATCACGCAAACAGTCGTAATTTCCTTCCTTCCCTTCACTAAACTGTTGAACAAACCCAAAAATTTTCTTTTAAATTATTTGTTAATTTCAACTGATTGTTTCATAAATTACCCTGATTATATCACCTTCATCAACCTCGTACATCGCCAATATTGTAAACTAAACATACCGATGTTCCATTAGTATTAGCACGAGGATAAGTAATGCTAATTCCATGCTTTTTCAATTCGTATCGATTTTGAAGCAGTTTAATCAGACTTGTTTGGCGATAACATTCCCTGTACCAATTCAAACATAAATCCTTCAAATTTTCAACTTTCTTAATTTAACCAACGCAACTCTCGTGAATTTCATGCTTTTAAAATAATAAATTTCAAAAATTTCATTTAATAAATGAAAACTTTCGCTTTTCCACGTAATAATATATTCAGGAAATATCCGACAATAAATTTTACTACAAAATTTCGCCGCATTGTTCTAAAACCACTCACCTTTCATTGTGCATGAAACATTTTCCGCAATACTTCTTCCCAGCAATTCAGTTTCATCCAAATATGAATCATTAAGAATATTTGGAAATGTACCATTGAGATATTTGCGCCCATGAACAGCTACATACAAATAACGATTCCATTCAAATGTTCTTTCAGGCAAAAATTCATCGGTACGTATGGGCCGTAACCGCAAATTTTTATTTCATTGACGTAAATCTTTTTGGAATGTTAAAAACAGCAGCATTAGGTTAATGAATTTGTGAACGCTTGTTTATAAAGTTTTAGATTACTGCGCTACCACTACAACTACAGTTCTTACCGAAAGTTAACTTACTGGGCTTCCTTGAATAAGTTATGGTAACGCTTCTTCTGTATTGTATTTTAATTGCATGTTTAATTTGTAAGCTCGCAAAGACTTAGTCTCTTCCTCAAAGAGAGCATAAAGTTCCAATGTCCTTTTCAATTTTTAACTAACTTCTAGCATAATTCTTTCTTCCTTCCAGCCTGGTGCCGATGTTGGGGTATATAATTTTCGAGCATAAAGTTCGTTAATCCAAATGAAGCCAATTCCGAGAATACCTGTAAGTATAATTGGAAAGGCGATGAATGCAGGACAGTAATCAACAAGATAATCACTTGTGTACCAAGCAAATAGCTTTGCAACTGTCTTATGCAATGTTGGCAAATAGTATCGCGTCGGAAGTAGAACATTATTTTGAAATCAAAGTCTTAGAATGATATCATATTTCGTTTATTTTTAGTTATGTGTGTTTATTTTTCCACTTCGACGCTGATGTGTGGTGATAATATAATCTTCCAAAAAACCCCACTGAATATGAAAAGAAAGATCGAATGAAAACGATTTCCAAAAATTGAATATAATTTGGACAAATGTTATATCGAAAAGCGTTACCAAATTTCAAAAACGCATATATATCATATTTCAGTACATATTTCATCTTTTGAAGCATTGAGAGGAAGTTAGAAAAGCACCGTAAAGTTCCTGCATTATTCATCATATTTATTGTTATTATCGAATGTTCGAAAATATATTCAGTGATATATGAATGAGAAGCATTTTCAAGCAAGGATTAAAAAAAAATCAGAAGCAACTGGGTAAGCCAAAAATATTTTTTCAATTACTATTTGAATATATTGAAATTATAAACTGATACTCATTCATATAAGCAATTTTTATGAGCTAAAAAATTTTGAAGGAATATAATGTAATAAACAATAAAGAGGGACTACCACCGTCACCACAATCATTATTACTATCATCGAAACAACAACAACAAGGTTATTCCAGTTGAACGCTGTGATTTCCATTCCTTCCTCCTATTATCTGCTCAATGAAAAATATAGGACTACCGCTTTTCTATCACTGTCTGAGAGAAAAAAGAGAAAGAGAGAAGCAAATTTTGAAAAGAGAAAGGAAACAAGAAGTGGAGAAAACAGTAACCTTTTATTTTTCAATGAAACTACGCCATTATAAAATGTATTTATAATTGATTGTGCCAGTTTTTCCATTTTTAAATCACTGGTGATCACGCGAAGGGACACTTTTAGATAGATAATGCTTAAATACGATTCTATCGACTGATTTTTTCTCTTCTCCTGAAAAACATTTGAAATATTTCATATCTAAGAAATCCTAAACAAATTACTTTCTATCCGTTTATAACTTCTATCCTCCATTATGTCATATAGAAAATTAAGGAAATAAAGCTAAAATATTTGATTACTGTATAAGAATTGTACAAAAATGAGAAAGGATATCATGTGAAACTGATAATAGCTCATGAATTTGATAAAACAATCAATGCCACATTATTTGAAGAACAGGCATTTTCTTTCTCAGTTACACTCCTATTTTAACGGAAATGAAACAAAACTTTAATTCTTCAACAAAAATGAAATCTGCGGTTACTATTTGGTGGTGACGAATACGGTTTTAAATCGAATAAGCATCATTTCCTAATAACGTTTCATTGAATGAGAAATAAAAGGCCTTGTACACAAGTACGAGGGGGATTAGCTCAGTGGTAGAGCGCTCGCTTTGCATGCGAGAGGGCGGGGGTTCGATCCCCCCATCCTCCAGCACCCTTTTTGATAATGCCGGAACTCTAGTGATTTGTAGATTGAAAGTCCTTAAATGCCGCCGCTTAGAAAATTCATGTTTCAGTCTTTAAACCTACCTCGTTCAAATCGTGTTGATAGTGGATTGTTACGATGGAGAATATGGACAAATCATTGAATATGTGTGCTAACTGATACCGCTACTAATGTTGTCAAAGACGCGTCATCTGGCGATAAGGCTAAGCAGGCAATAGTCATCAATCGAGTGCTACCACAAAGGTAAAAGGACATGTCTCCTTGTTTTGCCATTAATACGTCGGTATGGTAGGAAGTAGTAGTCACATCTTCATTATATATTTTCACCACATTAGATAGCATGATTTACATAATTTTTAGCAGAAAAAAAAGTGGTGTTGCTGTATTCAATGCTATGTCAATGATATTCCCACTAGGTACCGGCAACCATCTATGGTAAACTGGTAAATTTTTGAACAATTGTTCTGAGGGTGATAAATTAAATGCACAGATATATAGGATAAAAAAAAATTCGAATCTTCTAACAAATCTAGAAAATGACCATTCGACTGCTTCAGATAACCTGATGCTCGTGTAGAAAATAAAGACAAATCTGGGAATCCTACGTGTGAGCAGAGGATGTGAAAAAATCTAGTTTTACTAAACACTTTTTCCATATTTTGACGAGTCGAAAGGTCACAGTGCAAAAGACAAAGGCATACATAAGGATAGGGAAATTAAAAAAAAACTTATCAAAATGACAGAATTTCCAATAGCAAAACAATCAAAGTGGATACCGCTAGCGGCATTATTCCATACAATAAATACTGCTCACTAGATGTTGAACCACTGATATCCAATTTATTTAAATGCCGTGCAGGTCAAAAAACCGCCATTAATTATTATTGCTGAGATCTAATTTTGATTTCTGAAGCTTAAGCAAATAAGGTGTGGTATAGCAAAACTAGTATAATTAGGCAGCGTAGGAAATAAAAAACAAGCAAGCCATTATTTCAGACATATTTTTCTGGCACGAAAGTGTTCCTTTCTGTAACAAAAAAGTTGAGTTTTTTTCAATATCGAACACCATGGTAAGAGCTTAAAGGATGGATATAATCCAAATAAAAGCGAAATATGGACAAGGACGTCATATACATAAAAATCTAATATTTCAGAAGCACATCAAATAGCGAAATCGTTAGATTCCCGTGGTTTTTTTTGAATTCTTCAAAGCGCTTTCAATAACTTGCCCTAAACAACGTCCAAATTCTTTCAAAATTGCTTTCTCTATTTCTACTTGAGTTGCCCGCCCGCTAGATTCAATTTCTTCCGCTTGCGCTACCAGGCACAGCGTTGCTGCTTCTACCACTTCATCCGTCATATAAAACCAAGGTAACCTAGAAGAATAGCGTTGTTATAAAAAGTTCTTTAATAAATACGTGTCTGAATTTGTTTGATATTGTCATTGTAAAACTTGGAATATCCCTTCAAATTTCCCTTATAAAATTTAAAATAAAAACTAAATTTCTAGGAATAAACAAAGCTGGCTTGAAATGCTTTCATTACTTGCATAATATGACTTCCTCTGACATTGGAACTTGGAGCCAAAGAAAACCAAACATCAAGCATTAAATTCCTTGACCAACCAAATATACTTACGTTTTCGGATCACTCGGCTCTTGAACTTCATCATCACTATCTTCGTCACTATACAGGGCCGCTTTATGAAAATCTCCAGTACCCACAGTAGCAGCTGAACGAATATCAGTTAATGCTGCAGCTGATTTTGTATTTGCTAATCGTGCTGCGCGATCCGATTCAGTGTTTCGACAGCATATACATTTGCATCGATCGGTACAAGGCACTTTCGCCTAAAATCGAAGTTTATTTTCAAAATCACTATTATTAGAAAAAGCCCCTACGTTGAATGATAATAATATGACAGTTTTTTGCAGTACTAACAAGTTAGTCCTAGACTTATAACAATAGTTTCGACAATCAACTGAGCAAATTCATAACGGATCTAACTGCCCAAGAAAAAAGTCATTATTTTCTTTGAATCTATTAATTTCAAAGAGTAAAAACTCCATTAGTACAATAATCAGAATTCAATTTCACTCTAACGTTTCTCTTAACCAAACGACCTAAATACGATGATATAACCTTACTTCATAACATTCGCAGTAATTCTTCAAACAATTGGATTTCTTGCAGTGACATCCTTTTTGGTGCAATCGTTCTGGTTCCACTTGTCTATTGGTAGCAACACCTGAATACGATAATGTGCCATTTGAGCAACAAATTTTGTTAAATTCAAGCCAAACTTGTTGCAAAAAAGAGAATAAATGCCATACAGACTGCTTCATCACTCACCGCAAACTTAGCTGTTACTATACTAAGCGTATTCCGCGTAGCCAAAATGTATCATTCGGTAGAGCATTTTCTATCTTGAAAGTATTTTACAACGCTAGCAATCAAACCATCTAGTCAATTTATCTGAACTAGTCACTAATAATGGAATTTTATTAATTATTAGGATGTTACCAATTTTTGGCTTGAATGCATTCGGATTGCGTTCCAGAGACAATCTAATAGCGCGTGTCCTTTCAATTTCATATTCAATTGTATTTTTGCAATCTTTGCAATCACAATCATTGCAAAATTCCCCATTTGCAAAACAATCACAATATAATTTCAAACACATTGAACGTGTGCAATGGCATGGTTTTTTTGAGCCAAGAGGTCGCCTGAAAATATGAGGGATTCATTTATATGATCTTAAAAAGCGCTCAAATTAATATGAAAAATAATGACAATGCCCATTTAATGTTATTCTGCTCTCTCGACTTATGGTCGACTAGAACCTCGTAAATATCGTACCAAATGGCTTCAAAAAAAACCACTAGGATGTGAAATGGAGCCTAAAACTTCAAACTACGGTTTCAGTACTTGCCAGTGGAACCATTTAACAGATAAAATTATGCACTCCAACAATTCATTAACTTAAACAGAAACGACTGAAATCAAAAACGGTGGAGTCAGAGCAATCAGAAATTACCACCAGCAATAAAATATAATATGAGAAAAGAAATCACTTCTTTGGAGCTAATTTTGCTGTCAACATTGGAGTGAACACCCTGTTACGCTGAACACTAGCCTGAGCAGCCCGATAAGCCAAAGGTGGACTAAGGGGCCCGGTTTGTAAAGGTTTTGATTTACATGGCATTTCACGTCTTCGCCAACCTGATTCTGTTTTCTGAAAATACATGCTGACTGCATATGTGACGGTTACTCGGTACAGCCACTAGAAAATCACTCAAGAAAATAATGCCTTGCACAAAGTTGAAATATTAAAGTTTGAAAATATGAGAATTTTTCCTTGAAAAGACTTAGCAATTTCAGAAATTCTAATTCACAAGATAATTTTCATTATTTATCGATAAACCCTCAAATACAGCCACCAACATCAGAAAATTTACGTTCTGGTCCAACACTCCTCGATTCGTCTCGGCAAGTGTCCGAACTGGTGTAGTGGTGGTTGAACCACCTGATCGATCAATACGATATATCTGAAGGAAAAAATCATTTGAAAATAAAATATTCGACTTTAAAATAAAGCTACTCTAACCCAAAAGTTGTACAGTTCCTAATACACGAGAATCTCAGATGTTAAGTTGATAGAATTCAATACTTCACATTTCTGTTTTAACACATATTCCTTCCAATTCAAACCATAAAAATGAAATTATATGGATTTGAAAACATACGTTATCAAAGCAAAAAAGACAAACAATATATATACATATATATAGCTTAACACCTGAGATTCTCGATCTCTGATATATATATATGGATATCCTACTGTTTGCAATAGAACATTTACACAGGATTTGGTTAAACACTAAAACATTAACATTACACAGACGAAACTACGCAAGCAGTTTATTAAAAGTCTGAAGAGTTCTACCCTATTGCCTCGAACGGCAAAAACATGTGCCGGAACTATGCGTCCTGCTTGGACTTGTCCTACTTCTGAGCCGGACAGCTGGCTATCGCTTGCTTCTCCGACACTTACCTGAAATTAAAAAAAAAATTAATGCTCAGTTTATCCAGTAACATATAACTTCTAATGCACAGGATTATATACATTTTGAGTCTTTTTTTTACATTCTTACTGTAAATTTCTATGAAAACTGAGTGTCATTCAATTAATTTACTGTGGTAACAAGCACAATTCAAGAATTGAAAACATACGCTCTCACGCTGCGAATTGTCATACGGTGAATGTCTACTTCCAGATGGAATACTACTTGCACGTGACGGATAAACCACTCTATAGGAGCCATCAGCTGAAAACTGTTTGTTGTAGGAGACATCAGTTCGGTCAATAAAACTTGCGATAAAGATCGCAATAAAATATCTGATCAAATAAGCATATGAATAATAATCTTTCACAAGAATATCCAAGGTAATATACGAATATAGTTATAACACCTTGCAGTTGGTATTCTACATCATCCTCAACTTCGCCTTCAACGTCAACTTCTTCCACAATTTCTTCGGAAATCTAAATTGCAATAATGTTATGGATTTAAAATGTTTGTTTGTAGATAACTGTTAAACAATCTAAGGCATTTAATCCTGACAAGATGACATATCGAAATTCTATACGGTACGGTTTTTTATTTTTCGTTCAAGTAATTATTCCTCAAGACTTAACGAATTTATCTGAAGTTCTGTAAACTTATGCATAGCTTTCAAAAATTTTCAGTTGCTGTTGTCATTCAGAACTTAATAAACTTTAATAGTCGGTACGGAATTATCCTTCAAAATATGCATCTAGTTCACATGGTTTCTCAAAACCTACTGCACGTTTAATTCATCACTCATGATTCAATTCAACCTACTCTTGCTCCTCAAAACTTGTTGTCTTAGTTCACAAGTTTATTGACTTAACAGAACTAGGACTTTGTAATCTAATAAATCCGATCTCTGTTATTTACTTATAACTGAAGTTCTTCAAAATATAATCTGCTCATTTCAGGTTGTTCAAGATAGTCTATCACGCGGTTGTATTCAAACTATTCCTCTTTGATTCAACCCGAAATTCGCTGACTTCAGCAAATTACTAACTATCACCGTCACATTAGTTAAATTCTTTAAAAATGCTGTCATCAAATTTCAAAGCTATTCCCCTGTTATTATCCAAATAAAGCAGTAAATTCACTGCTACCTGTGAATCATCAACCAATTCATCCGTAACTATTTCTTCTTGAACAATTTCTTCATGAGCAATAGTCTGGTGTTGTTGCTGCTTCTGCAACTCTCTTTGTCGCCTGCTATCAGACATTGTTATTGCTCCCACAAATTAATTTATCTGCAGAAAAGTCTACATCACCATAATTCTATTAAGAAGTATAGATAATGGTCGCATAAGAGAAGGCTACCGTAGAAATGTATAGCAGAATTTCACGTGCCATAATACTCTTTATAAGTAGTAGTCTCAAACTGTTAGCTGACTCACACATACTAACTCACTTATTAATTGACATCTCATAATTAGCAGTCAAGAAACTGCAAAAACTTGACATTTCCAGCTTGAAGTTTGTAAATATATCAAAACTTTAAATCTCACCCTTTTTGCTCGACAAGTGCTACCAAAACAATGGCTATATATGCCAATTCTGTCAACTTAATGCAGAATGTTCCGACGTCATGCGTCAATTTCAGCAACCTCCATTATGTAGAGTCTATAATAAAGTGTAAACATCAAGCGCCAAAATATAAATTAAAAGAAGGATCTATATACGAATCTTAAGCGTGAAAGCAAGAGCATGCAGAATACCACGCATATAAAAAAGCGCCGACAAATTGATGGTAAAGATATGAATATCTCAGTACAATGAGTATTAGCGTCAAACTGGTGTTTCAACACAAATGTACATAAAAATAAAAAGATAAAATCAGTTAAATGTAAATGGCTGAACATATAAGAAACGTGAGAGCAATGTGCGAAAAACGTACGAGGGCGCAACGACGTACCGTACGGCTACAATAAAGTAACGCTGTAATAGAAGAAAAATAATCAAAACGCATTTGCTCAAGACAGATTGAAATAGGATCGTATGGTACAATATTGTGCAGTTGACGTTTGTAAACAAGATATTTACAACTAATGCTTGTACATTAATATTTGGTTTTCCGTGACAACGCTGAAAAAAGAATAACAAAAGTGTAACAGAAAAATAAAATTTGAAATTGCTACAACATCTGCCAGCCAAATTGAAAACGATGTATCACAACTGAGGATAAACTTTTAACAGACATCCAGCTACTTACAAAATCACACAACCAAACCAAATCTGACACGCGTAACGTCGACGCAACGCGCAAATATGACCCTCAGCAGCATTGAAGTCGACGTTCGAAACATTCTCCCGCACCCCAAAAAATCGAATTAGCCAGCAGCCGCGCTAATTTAAAATTTGACGCCGTGAAACGATGCAGCTAAATATCGCCCCCCCAACGGTGACGGTGTTTATAGTAAAATTAATAGTGCAATTGGAAGCGGAAAAGAAATCCTTTGTGTTTAAGAATTGAGAGATTAATACTATTTGAAGAAAGCTACTGTTATTGGCGCATGTATGATTGTTTAGTTTTCATTTTATTTGCGATGCTTTGGTTTTTGTTTTAGAACAGATATATATTTGGCTTATAAATTGGTTTTCATGTGTTACTGTTGTTAATTTTCTTTGGATTTTTTTAAATTTGTTTTTGAAATTGGAAAAGAAAGTAATTGATTTTTTATGTTTTGATGAATTTAATAAATAAAGTGGTACAAGCCATCCGTCAATGGCCTGAAGGGGCGTAAGTTGTAGTGTGGTAGTGGCAAGGAAACTTGTCCCTATTTTTTAAAGCTTTAGTTTACTTTGAATGGAGAATTGTAAATTCTTAGGTTTAGGCTTTGTTTGTTTTTTATTATTTTGGTTATATTGTTATGATTGTTTTTATTTTGCAATCTGTTGCCTTTTTTACTTTGTTTGAACGCCATTTTTTGGGGGGTTCTCAGTGTCGGATGAGTCCTAATAAGGTTGGCTATTCTGGGGTTTTTCAGGCTTTTTTTTGATGATTTGAAATTGTTAAAAAAGGAGCATGATTTGTTGCTTTGTTTTTCTTGGTTTTCTTTTATATTTATGCCAATTTGCTATTTTGTTTTGATGATTTTTTAAAGTTTACTTTGCCTCATTTTTATTGTTTTGTCTTTTGACACAAAAAGTTGCTTCACAATTACACTGCAAAAGGCATCTCGAGATTCAAAATTTATCAGTTTATATATAAATGATCCAAATCATCTCAGTTACTGTCATCGCTCGGATGACTTTTTTGCTATCATTGTTATTGTTATGATAACAGCAATATCATTCTTCTTTTTCATTGTATACCATGAAACATATGCAAATTGCGAGCAAGTTATTTGAAAGTACACTAAGCGGTGCACCTTGAGTTGTTGCCGCCGATGTCGTTGTCGTTGTCGATTCTGAAGTGTAAAGCTATGAATTTGTTTCATTTTACAATTTGTCTCTAGCGATTATCGTTTTTCTTATCATCCTTATTCGGATGATTTTTTGTCGTTGCCGCTACTGATATTATCATATCATTATTTCCTTCCAGTCATGAAATAGATAGAAATTGCAAAACTATTTCAAAAGGCACCAATGCATTCTTCCTCAGTCGTTGTCGTCGTGGTCGTTGTCAGAGGAGCTGAAATAGAAGAGTTCATCGTAAGATAATTAACGAAGAAAAAAGATTCTTACCGATATTGTTGCTCTCTTCTCGCTACCCTTTCCTTTTTTATGAAATATATTACTTACTTGTAGGTTTTACAAACATCGGTGATGGAGTACGACGAACTGAAAATTAGTCCAAATCATAACATATCTGTGATAAAAATCTTTTACAAGTTCCATAATTGCTCTAACCTGTTCTTTGGAAATCCTTCACAGTTTCTCATTTGCAATAGTATGAAGTTATTCCAATAAAAATTTTAATTTCTCGACTGTTTTTTGAATTAAATTATGTCACTGAATGAGTAGAAACGAAATGAAATGACGAGTGAAGCCCTTCTGCCCCTCTTTTCTTATATTTCATCCTTTCGGCATAAAACAAGCAATGTTAACAAAGTGGAATATAATTATAAAACATACGATTGATAGCAGTAACATAGCCAATAGAAATGTTATTAATTTTGCCAAGAACTATGGGAACATATCGTCTGTATTTTGTGTTAACACGTATATACCGTGTATTATGATCAACCTCTCGATTATACAACATAAGATCGCGCGGTTCTTCGAGCGCTGACTGATTGCTCGATGCTTCGTTCTCTGCCACTAACCCCTAAAATATTTATCACAAACGATCTGCGTTTATTTCTACATATATATACGTTTGTAAATGAAGTGGTGAAAAACTGATAAACTTTTTGACGCAAAAAATTTGTTAAAAAGATGGTGAGAGAATCAAAGGACTAACAAAGCAGTAAGTTATCAGTTTGATGAAGTGAAAAGCATACATATACAAGGCCTTGAAAACCTCTTGGTAATGCCACTCGGACTGTAGGATCACTTATCCATTGGGAATATTCAGGAATCTCATGAATAAATATTCCTTTTTCTCCTCCATAATTCACAACATTCATCATCGTTGTTCTCAAATGTTGATTTATGAGGGCATCGGATTATTTTAGCTTATCCAACGCAATCTACGAGAATAATGAAGCGTTGGAAAAATTTTCGTCAACTTTACTCCTTCAATGTAGAAGAATCCGATAAGTTTTTGCATTAATTGAGTGGAAAATTTGAAAAACAAACTGTGAACTGATCATGAACACATCCTTAGGAGCTTCATCCTTCACAATAATTTCCTTCGCTTCTTTGTTCCATTTCGCTAATAATGATCTTGTGCTGGTACTGCTCTTAATATTAATCTTATCTTCTGGGCATAGATGTGATGGCGCTGTGAGTAAGACTTTCTCTACGATACGATGACCCGTTGGGTAATAGGCTGGATTAACTAGTTGAGCGCATCCTGCAATTTATTCGCCGCGATTATTCGTTATAATTCCTTTCATATGAAGCTTAATGTGCTCGAATGATTAGCTATATTCCAAACCGTCTTGAAGTAAATCAAATTGAGCACATAAAATTTTCAACATTCCTAAATAGTTAAACGTCAGAAGAATATGCCAGTTCAATTGCAATAAGATTTCAGTACAGATTTCGAAGATTCATAAAAAAACAAACGATCAACAACCATCGGTGTTGGCATGAAACATGCAAAGCCGGCTTTCTTTACTCCGGATATCGAGACGTTTCGGATGGAAGCAATTACCATTATTCGAGCCATCTCAAAATTTCGTACTGTGGTGGACTTATTTAGTTCATCGCGAATCCACACCGATACCGTTTGTTCTACAGGTATTGTGTACTGCCACAATGAACCTGCCTGGACAGATAACATTGTTTATATTAGCTTTAAACTATTCTTAAATTGGTAGAATTGTGAGCAACGATTTTTCAGATTTTCAATACTTTAAGCTCATTTGCTTCATAAACTTGTACCTTCATATTTTGTCTAATGGTTTTTAATTCGTCCTTCTGCCTCAGTGTTATTTTAACGTCGTGATCACCATGGCTTCCCGATATTGTTTTATTTGTTGCTCCAAGCGGCAAAAAATATAAACTCATAATACTACGTCCAGGTAATGAAAACGCATAATAATCGCCTCCCATTCCAACTGGATGTACTGAAACAGAGCAAGTGCTGGAATGTGTATTGTGATCATACCTTGCTCAAAAAATCGTGACTTGGCGATAGAAAAAAGATAACCTAAAAACAAATTAGCAAGCGATTTCAAGTCATATACGTAGCAGACAATTGATATTTTTCGGGAAGAAGTGACGCGTATTCGATAATCTCTTATCCTATGCAATCCTTCTTCCACGGCGTCATTCATCACTAATTTGTCGAAATTGTACTGCAAAATAGCCTCATTCATTAAGTTAAAACATTGACATAAAGTCTCACTTGAACTTTGTTCGAGACCGCTCCAATTTCAAAACCCCAAAAAAACAGTTTGTTTGAGCAAAAATAATGTATCAAAAATGAAATAAGAACATACCTTATATGCGGCAATGAAAGACAATTTGTCCTTCTTCCTTACAAGTTTTGCATTGTTAATGCCAGGATAGTCAACATTTACAAAAATACTTTCCTTTTTCAGACCAATAAAGGAGCAGTAAGCTTGGAACGCATCAACGTCGTTCGGTGGTAGTGCGAAAATGAATTCGGTACCCCACGAGTCTGCGTTATAGGTTGACTTCTCGCTATATGCTGCTGCAAAAGCAGTATTTCGTATTTTTTTAAACCGATTAGACAATGGCATATTCAAATTCGAAAAATGAGCATTTAGTCTGTTCATCCTTTTTGTTCGGCAATACATCAGACAAAATTATTAAGAAACATTACCATTTTGGAGCAAACGAATTTGGAGACTTCATTTTCTTTAGCGTTTTGAAAAATGTAAACGACAGGTGAAATGAAGTAATAAAAATTGCTGTAGGAATACAGGCACTCAAAATTCTTCGGTAGATGGCATAATATGTTAAGCAGTATCTGACTTTGGCATAAATGCCAGATCAATTAGTGATTTAAATATTCCTCTGTTTTCACCTCCATCTTTAAGATAATGTTTTTCACTTATATTTCTATTAGAATAATTTACAGAGTTGAAAAATAACTCGAGATTCAATCATGTCTTGAATTTAATGCAAACCCTTAGGAGATTACTTTGATAACCTAAATTTTTTCTTGAAAGACTTTTTCGTTAACATTAATTAACGAATTAATTCATTAAAATGTTCACAACTAAGAAGGTAGAGAAGGGACTACCAGTAAGTAGAAATAAAATCAGTGCGAATGCATAGCGTTGCCAGTCGCCCAGTAAAACCATTTCGTACAAATTACGGCAGTCACCGTTGTTAGTAAGTAGTAAAATGAAATTTGATAAAAAAGGCAATATTAGTAGTAATTTATATGTTTTTTCTGGTACTTTAATAAAATTTGCATGGAAGTTAAAAGCTTTTTTCTTCACTTTTTCTATGAAGTGGCTGATGCTAACTGTTGAAGAATCTATAGAACAGTAGGAGGCCAGTCGATGAACCGATCCAATAAATTTAGTAAACCCAAAAACTATTGCCGTATCATTTCTACAATAATTTTGCAGTCTTTTCGAGAGCTCGACATCTCACAGTTACATTATGTCCCCAAAATTGTCACGCGAACTGTATCACATATGCTGGCATTGTTTCTAAAATTGGTACACACAAATGTAGTGCTATCAACGATACTTTTTACTTTCGTCTTCTCCACAATTTTGAATTATAATTAATGTTCCATAAAACATGCATTATGTTGATGAAACTATCATCCTGTTTTTAACAACCATTATCACTGCCATGCTGCGATATTAAACAGCAGAAAATATGATTGAACGGTTTAATCAAACTATGCCATTGAATGAGGCAAATTACTGACAATGCAGAACGTCATTGTAATTGCAGAAACAAACATATAACTTCCTCATATTTTTTTGTTTTTTTGCTTGAAATTGGCCAAACCAGCTGGACGCGCTCGATTAGCAGAAGGTGGAGAATTGAAGCAGGCAGCGACAGATGGAACATCTGTGGAAGGCCAATTAGTATCACAAAAGGTCTGGAAGATAATCACTGGTTGGGAAAACTACCTGATCTACTTCATGTATATTTTAATTTCCAAAAACTTTTTTCGTTTTTAAATTCTATCTTCTAAACATACAATTTATCACCTAGAATGAAGAGGTATTAAGAATCCTCTTCTCTACCCACAACATTGAGTCAGCAGCGCTTGTCCTTCATTGGTTACGGCTGTACATAACATTTGTTCTAAAATGCTTGGTCAGCTACACATAATAAAAAACTGCGGAAAACAACTATGAAAAATGCATTTATGACAGCATCGACACGTATCAGCCTTCGATTGAAAACCAATAGAAATTCAGCGTACCGCGGCCAAACAAATATAAAACTTAGCATCGGACGAGTACGGGTACATCTCTCCTCTAATTTCAATAACGCTGAAAACGCTTTCAATACGTTTTTGGCTGTTATGATGAGTAGCAAAATATTTACAATAACAAAAAGATGAGATCGAAAAGTACCGCGTTTCAGAAATTTGTGGAAATTTAAATTCAGAAAGCCAGAAAGAGAGTCAGATGTAAGTATTTGCAATTTAAATTTTGGGATTCTCGAAACTATTAAAAAATTTAAAAAAAACATGAAATTACGATACAATTAATGCTAAAAATATGAGAACATGGACAGCCAAATGTAGATAAATGATGAACATAAAAGCTTTATATGCGGAAGTGGCAGAAGGATTCGAAGATTATAAAATTACAAAAATTTGTGAAAAAATATAAAACAAAGCAAAAACAGAAAATCTAGAAAGAACATGAAGCTTTCGAAATATTCGGAAAAGTACTAATAAATTAAAGAATCTAATCTTTCAAATTGCTCTTCTCACTGCAATCTACTACTCGGACAAAGAAAATCACGCTTGAATGCAAATTTTGTTTTGATAACAGAAAGATGAATAGAAATAAAAAGTCGGATTGGGATCTTAACGTCTGCAACCGTAAACGATTACAAAAGCTAAATATATTTTAAACAGATACAGCAATTTCTGTTCGTTCGGTACTCTTTTTCTCCTCTTTTTGGTAAATTAAATTACCAAAAAGAGATTCAAGTGCATTTTTGTATGCTATAGAATGAACGCCTTTAAATCGATGAATTTCAATGGTTGTTTCTTCTTTCTGAAATAAGGAAATTTAAAGCAATTTTTACAATGCTGACGTGAAGTGTCATCCAAACAAGGTTATTATCCAATAAAGTTACCAGTCCTAGCTACATTATAAGACAGCTCCCAAACCATCAGAAAAACATTTTCGAAATTTTTGTACCTATGTGTACCAAAAAGTCACAGAAATTCATCTATAAATTAAAAATGTGGTACCTTTCGATTATATGACGGAACATTTTCACTGTTTTCAAAAAGTGAAGGCAATTCAGCACCCTGATGATATTTGTTGCAAAATCGGTATATGTCCATTTTCAGCTATAAACGACAAGAGATATAAACCAAAACGAATGTAAGAATAAAAAAAACATTAAGTTTGCAAGCTCTTCAAATTTAAGATGTATTTTCATAGTCTAATAAAACTTAACTTCTAAAAACAATGAAAGAAATAAGGAAGCTGATCATAGACGAAAAATCATTATAATTACTTCGGTGTAAATAATGTACAATTAGCAATGCATTCGAATGATTACACGATTAGCAAACTTGTCATTAGCTATATCCAATGAATAAATTTTGTATTTTTGGTACCATTAAGCGATTTTGAGCAGTTGAACAGACTTCCTATATGAATGAGATCAAAACACCTACATCAGCAATCTGTTGATTTATATGGGCTATATTTCCAAGGTACTTTCTTTTCTGCAGATTCCGCTTTGATTTTGGCTGTGATATATCAGTAACATATGGAATTTGATAATATCGTGAATCCTAAAAATTCATATAATAACTAAATTTTAAAATATGGGAATCTTTTATTGCTTTATATTAAGCGGTAATAATTTTCGATAAAACTAACAAATAAAATATTTTCTGCTCTTCTGCATAATTCATCCAGTTCGTTTTTTTTCGAAACTTGTGTAGATAGCAAGGTTAGCGGACCACTTATGTCTGGTGGAATCGTTATTGGATCCATTACATTCAACATTTGCATGCTTTCACTCGCCTTCAAGCAACAAATTTCTAATTGGTCAATTAAGTACCATAGAGGCTCAATTCTTTTATCATTATTACTCCAGTTTTTCCACCTTTCCACCTTTATCCGCGCTAAATGCATATATATATATATATATATATATATATATATATATATATATATATATATATATATATATATATATATATATATATATATATATATATAGAGAGAGAGAGAGAGAGAGAGAGAGAGAGGGAGAGAGAGAGAGATCGTTTCAGTAGTTTATGTTTATGCATAATCATTTATTATTATCCAATTTTAGTGTAAAAAATATTACTGCAAAGCTAAAAATACAT
>JABVXW010000566.1:0-25534 GCA_013365375.1 Litomosoides brasiliensis | reverse complement strand
CGCTGTTTGAAGTATTCTTTTCCATACAGGTATACATAAAAGTGCTCAGAAAAAGAATTATGGTCTACAATAAACAATAGTAAAAGGTGTGGTTGTTAACTGGAGGGAAGATGCTGATGTGAAATGTAATCATAGAAATCCTAAATTTGTATGGACGGTTTGGGGCAATAATGACTCCGTTAGAATAGAGAAGGAGCAGGTTAAGATGTATTAACTTTCACTGTTCTAAAATAACTGAATTCATTAATTACACGCTTTTGTAAATTGTGTCTCGAGAAGAAGATAGTGGAGATAAGGTATACAGAATTCGGTTAGCAATTTGTACGCATCCTCTTTCAGGGACGCAGTGGAGAAGTGCTGTTGTTTGGTCGTCAGTGAAAGTGCTGACGGTTGGAACACCATCCACTATTTTGGATTCACCTGGTATGTTTGTTTTTCATTGATTTATTTGAATTCGTATAGGGGTATGAAGGCAACATGAATTGCATAAGACTTTATTATAGCAGTGAAAACAGTATTCCACAGTAAATGAGAGCTTTTCAGGTCAATTACCCTACCAGGTGAAGCAGAGCAGGGCTGTGTAACTGGTCGGGTATTGAAAGAGCAGAACTAGTTCCGGCTTTTTTTTTTTTCACAGCGCCTACTACGGGACGTCATTTGCCACATCGAAGTGTGGGAGGTAACGAGTAAAAAAATTCTGTAAGTTTTTATTTTGTTTGTGAAAGCTCAAATATAGAGACCAATAATCGAGTTAGGGGTTTTGTCATGTGACACGCTGTTTGAAGTATTCTTTTCCATACAGGTATACATAAAAGTGCTCAGAAAAAGAATTATGGTCTACAATAAACAATAGTAAAAGGTGTGGTTGTTAACTGGAGGGAAGATGCTGATGTGAAATGTAATCATAGAAATCCTAAATTTGTATGGACGGTTTGGGGCAATAATGACTCCGTTAGAATAGAGAAGGAGCAGGTTAAGATGTATTAACTTTCACTGTTCTAAAATAACTGAATTCATTAATTACACGCTTTTGTAAATTGTGTCTCGAGAAGAAGATAGTGGAGATAAGGTATACAGAATTCGGTTAGCAATTTGTACGCATCCTCTTTCAGGGACGCAGTGGAGAAGTGCTGTTGTTTGGTCGTCAGTGAAAGTGCTGACGGTTGGAACACCATCCACTATTTTGGATTCACCTGGTATGTTTGTTTTTCATTGATTTATTTGAATTCGTATAGGGGTATGAAGGCAACATGAATTGCATAAGACTTTATTATAGCAGTGAAAACAGTATTCCACAGTAAATGAGAGCTTTTCAGGTCAATTACCCTACCAGGTGAAGCAGAGCAGGGCTGTGTAACTGGTCGGGTATTGAAAGAGCAGAACTAGTTCCGGCTTTTTTTTTTTTCACAGCGCCTACTACGGGACGTCATTTGCCACATCGAAGTGTGGGAGGTAACGAGTAAAAAAATTCTGTAAGTTTTTATTTTGTTTGTGAAAGCTCAAATATAGAGACCAATAATCGAGTTAGGGGTTTTGTCATGTGACACGCTGTTTGAAGTATTCTTTTCCATACAGGTATACATAAAAGTGCTCAGAAAAAGAATTATGGTCTACAATAAACAATAGTAAAAGGTGTGGTTGTTAACTAGAGGGAAGATGCTGATGTGAAATGTAATCATAGAAATCCTAAATTTGTATGGACGGTTTGGGACAATAATGACTCCGTTAGAATGGAGAAGGAGCAGGTTAAGATGTATTAACTTTCACTGTCCTAAAATAACTGAATTCATTAATTACACGCTTTTGTAAATTGTGTCTCGAGAAGAAGGTGGTGGAGATAAGGTATGTAGAATTTATTTTTAAATTTATATGGCGAGGGTTCCTGCAACCTAAAAGTAAGACGGCAAACAGTGAGTATGAATACCGTCTTAAAAAGCTTTGTCGATTGATGCACGTTTTGATGGCGTTTAAATTCACTTGTTTATATTCAGTTTACATGTTGAGATCGATGGAAGAAATATCGATAGAAGTGTAGATGGCTAATGGAAGAAATATCGATGACTGATGGAAGAAAGTGTCGATGGTTAATGGAAGAAATGTCGGTGGAAGAAATGTCGATGGCCAATGGAAGAAATATCGGTGGAAGAAATGTCGATAGCCAATGGAAGAAATATCGGTGGAAGAAATGTCGATGGTCAATGGAAGAAATGCCACGAAGGCGTATACTTTGCTTTCGCGGCAGTATTCATTATATACCATGTATGGGATATTTCGATATTTATGGGATATATATATGCCAATGGATATTTCGTACTTCGTTTCTGTATTGTTTGTTCTACTATGGTTTTATAATAAAAAATTTATTTCGAATTTTGATCACACCGATCCAAGTATCTTACAACCATGCTTCTGACCAAAATGCTTATATTTTCGAAAATTACTGCTAAAGAACAACATAACCAATCACTATGGCAAAATATTTCATTTACCAAATGAAGAATCTGTAGGTATGGAACATCCCGCGCAAAATTTTATATATCTCCTTTTTCTCCATCGGCCATAATTTCTTCGGTTAAAGGTATCTGTAAAGAGGTTATTGGAAATATATTCAAGTGAAAAGGAATATTTCAATGCTATGGTACATAAAAACTGATTTTTTGGTAAGTGAGGAAAAAGTTGCATAGAAAAGCGTTAAATTTATGATATGAAGAACGGTGGGCCTATTCTACACTCAAGTCTACATTTAACTGTGACCTTTCCTCTCAAACCAGAATTTGGTACTGAGAGAAGCCAATTCAGAGACCTTAATCATGACAATTGGTATTACAAGTACACACTCTGTAACAGCATGCAGCTGCACGTATAACGTTAATCATCACCTTCTTTGGTCCACCGTCTAGATTATAAGGATTCGGTGAATTTATGTGCACAGGTCTTCAAAATTTAGTACTAACTGGATTTTGTGGTCCTAACTCCTGATGATGTACTGCAAAAGTGTCCTGAACAGTTGTGCCCTCTTCAACGTCTTCCATTTCCGGCCACATACTTGTTTCGGCTTTCTGTACTCGATTTAAACGTTCTGTCAGATCTCGCAGTGCTTTTTGCCTTAAAAGCTTTTATCATTAAAATAAGTTGAATTTAACTGACCAATTTAATCACATGCTTCGATGTCACTGAAATTCAACTCAAAAAAGATGGAAGTAAAGAATTCAGCATAAATGTTTGTGTATTAGTGAAAATAAAATAGTTGAAAATGTGACCGGAACGCACAGATATCTGAAAAATGTAATAAAAATCCTACCGCCTTCTTTCTGTATCTCTGGTATATAAACCGGGAAGAATGATATTTATTGAGTCGAGCTGCGTTAGATCGATATGCCTTGCCATTGGTTTACATATACGTACGTGTATTAAGCAGGTATAAACTGCTGATGACAGCACTCTCATTAATGGTTGTAACTTCGACGGGAAAAGACTGAAATTACATAACAATAAAAAAGATGTAGTTGGCGCGAAGTGAAAACAGACTGCCAGTTGCTGGATTATATACATATAAATTTGGAACGCTAATCTTAGATTTTCTTTTACAACTTTACATGACAAACAACATTCTCATCTGAAAACTGTTTAATTCATTTTGTTGCACATATGATGAATGCATTGTGTGGAACAAATGGGTAATTTAGGCCAGATAACAGTACCCCGTATCAGATAATAATGAATGAACAAGCGATTCGAATCGCTGAAAACTTAAGAACTGTTTGACAGTAAGCATTCCAAGATTCAGCTGCAGCGCTGCTAGTAGCGAAGATTTCCATGTATATGATCATAGATTTCCCTTATCACTTTAACTAGCCTTTAGCACTGCGTCTACAATGCCGGACAAGACGTTAGAGGAAGAATTACCTTAGTAAAGGCGAACTTTCAAAGCTTATTGAGAATAATATACATACAATTTACAGCACAGTTGAAAAAACATCATATGGCATACGTTGCCCATGCAAAATGTTCGCTGGGATCTCCTCTCGGTCCATCACCATCGTGCGGTTGAAAAAAACGCAAATAAATCCAGCTTATTTGAATACCAGACAAAATTTGAAGTAACGAAACCCAACGAAGAAGGCCGAATCCAACCAAAAATGATGCGCCGACAATAATACAAGAAGGAAGATGGGTATTTTTGATACGTCCAACCGGTGTCACCAGAAGTGCGGAATCTGGCAAGTACTGAAAAGTGTCCACATATATCACCGACTCCTTTACAAAACGACAAATTAAAACTTATAAAAAGATGGATAAAAGTGTTTAAAATAGCTGATTAATCAAAGATTCAGTGTGCACGGGCTCAGATTTTGAAAGGTGTAAACTCCTTACCTGTTTTATCGCAACACAAACGGCGGAACAAGCTGATAACAAACCAAATATATGAGTCCGGAAGAAGAAGGTGTCATTTACCGTAATAACAAATGTTAGTAATGCCATAATAGTGATTAAAAGTGATGATCCAATCTAGAAAGTCGAATTTACGAAAACGGTAAGGTTCCATCTCTAATTGTAAATAAACTAGCACACATTCTAGTATAGAGCAAAAATTTGTACACTCTAATCCTCTTCAGTTTATTTTGTCTCAGTTAAATTCAGTCATTTTAGCATTACTTATTTAGTAAATATGAGGACATTTAGCCATCGATATCTCAACAGTTGAGTTTAGCATTTATACAGTACACAAAATGCCCAAAGAACCCCGGATCAACTATTGCCAGGAACTGCAAAATAGTCAAATAAACAGTATGATGCAGTTAAATGTAGAATAATAATGGTAGAGTTGTTTTGTTGTTGTCTATAAGAGTGTGGTATTTAAAAAAATGAATGGAAAAGTGATTTACATGTCACTTTAAAACCTTAATATAAATCAGCAAAAATTTTCCCCTACCGTTATATCGCTTAGTGAAATGATGTAGCATAAAAATTACACCTGAACAATGCCTAAATATTTGATTGTCTCGAACATTCCCCAGTTTGGCTCGATCAACGATGCCACCTGATGAAGATTCCATACCAGTAAAATGAAAGCAAAAATATTGGTCTCAACAGTAAAATGTGTAAGCAGCCGCCACACTTCAAATCGCACCAAATCATTACCGGTTAAGGAGAAGAATTCAAAAATAACTTGGGAAAGAGATAAAACTCCGCCTAAAAAAAACATATAAATCACGAGATACTAACACAGCCACATTACTAGCGTCTACGCAACTTGACGAAAGATACAGCATTTCCATTTTTGAAGACGTACAGCGTGACATTAAACAGTACTGTAGAGACAATTTCATTTTTTTCTTAACAAAGAACTCAATTAATAAAGATGACGGAACCATTACTTAAATAATTAAGCCTTAACAATGCAAGTTTCACTTCATTAAAAAAGTACATCAAACTAACCTAACGAAACTACACATAAGCCAATCTGGAAAAATGGACGCGACTGCTTCAAATATAATGCTGCTGCCTTTGCCTGCAGCAATACTGTTGAAAATATCATTACGAAATCCTGAATAGCATGTGTAAGGTTGCTAATGGAACTTTAGTACGTTCATATCTGAAATTAAGAGAAAGACTCTCCGAAACGATAGAAGTTAGCTATTTCCTCTACTCACTGCTAATGTAAAAGTGAATAATCATCAATATATAAATAATTTTTCCAGAAATGTTATGCCTGTCCAGTCCTTCAGTACATCACAACGCGTATTCAGTAAGCACCGTATTTTATCATGCAACAGAAAAAAACTGTAGGAAATGAATTCCAGACTCTATATTTAAATTACTTAAAATGGATAGAACAAAGACATGTTCGTAAAAATGAACTGTATCTGTTTGAGTATTTAGTGACTATGAGTTTTTAGTATTTAGTGACTTTGAGTATTTAGTGACTATCGAGTATTTAGTGACTATGATTATTCAAAAAGGAAAACCGCAAATGAAACTAACAAGGTAACAAGTAGCACTCAGAAGTGAAATCAATTATACCAGATATCTTTCCAGTGGTAATCAAAGATCACGAAAATGACATCCAACATCATCTTTTGCAAATAACGAAACTGGCATCTTTAATCCTAAACACCATGAATCAATTAATGAACCACTCGTTTAATATGTATAAAAGATGCATTTAAAAAAAAAATCTTTTTTGGCATTTCTTAACACTTCCGAGAAAATACACAAAGCAAAAAAATTGCTGAAATTACTTATCATAAACCAAATATTTTTTATGAAAATACTCAACTCGCTATACAGCTCAACCATCAGTTATCCAACGCACCTGTTTACATATTGTTCTCAATTTACCAAATGACTATTTCTCTTTGTCATCTCTCCTCCTTGTAACATTTTTTCCCATCACAAGCGATGATGCATCGACAACATCGCAGGCACATTGGAAAAATTTTTCTCAAACCGCTAACAGCATAATTCACTATAAATCCAGCTGATCCATGTTTGATCAACCTATTACAGTGTTATATCGCTGTTTTCAAACTCCCTACTAAATGAATGTTTAGATGTGACTGACCTTTGACTTTCCGTATCTTCTGGCATTCCACACTATCGCCTTACCATAAAGAATCAAATTCCACCAATCATTTCCTGAAACTCGAAAGGTATCTTTGTGAAATTTATCAAGCTCAATAGCTCTACGTAATGTATAGATCTAAATTCACCTCTTTGTCTACCAATAAGAAATTTACTCCCTTTGTTTGAACTAAAATTATAGATTTTGCTCAGCTAACATCCGATTTTCAGGATCTTTAAATCCTTGAAATTTCTTATATATTTTATAAATTTTAGCTTCAGAATGGAAACAAAATGGTTGTTATAATTCATGCTGAAGTTCACGTTATTTTCGTACACAAATATGTTCGAATTATTCTAAAACATCCAGAAAGATGATGGATGATAGTTTGAGGAATTAAAATCGTTCTTCTTAAGTATAATGAATTAATAGAGATGTGTTTTATGCACTATGATAACATAAAGTTTTGGCGTGAAAGGGGTTTTGTCATGTGAAGTAAATGGCGTGAAATTCTACTGAATAAAAGAATTTTTAAAATGTCTTCCATTTATTATTATACATAGTTATGAGTAAGTTTGCATTGTATGGGAGCTTTTCACGTGATACTCGTCACGTGATACTACTGTGTTCCCTTTTAGCTGTTTGATAGCATATGAAATACGTGAAAACACTCACAGCAATTACTAAATACCTTAATTAGTTTTCCATTCCTGTGATTGTATGAATTCATAAATCCTTCTTGAGAGAGAATAATTAGTCGGATCGTAAAGCCTATGAAGTGTTAGGGCTTTCATAAGTATTTCGTTAAATAAATATCAAAGTGAATATTGAAATTACAGTTTTAGCAATAACTTTTGAAATGTTATCAATATCACTAACATTTCTCAATAAGACTAAAATAAGGAAAAAGCAAGAGAGGACCTAGGTAAAGAACGTCTGAAAACTTCTAGAAGCTTTTGTAGAATGTTGAAGACTTCAGTATACCCTCAGCTCTTATCGCTATCAATGTTGAGCAAACAGAGTTAAATTTATTTTTCACAAACAAATTCAATTATAGTCTAATTGATAAAAAGTGTTTTTATTTTTATTTGATCTTTTAATTGTTCTCTTATGTGTACAATCATTGAAATCATTTTTTTTTAGCCGTTCGTTGTGTTTTTACTGTTCCAGTAATCTATTCAACATGTAGTAATCATTACGTAGATTGATATTGTAATTTGAATTCCATAATGTTGCATTGTAATTTCAATTCTTTTCCTCTCCAATAAAACAAAAACGAAAAATACAAAATTAATTTTACGTTCAAAACTACACAGTGAAGAACGAAACAAAAAAAATCGTTGAAATAAAAATTTATCGAAAGCTCAAAAAAATTTTCATTGTTAGTGGAAATTACAATTAATTTTTTTTTTGTAAATTTGTTTACAAAAAATGAGACTTATTTCGATGATTTTTTGTTAACTGTAATTTTTGCAAATTTTAAGTATATATTTTAAAAAAAGCATATAACTAGTGTTCATCACCTTACATCGTTACGTTGATCACATCGATTCTGGACAAGTGAGAAGCATTGACACAAAAGGTTTCTTTTTTTTGTTTGATAAAAATTTTGAGCAAATTTAAAATTTTTAAAATAATTAACGACCTAACTACATATGATGATGTTTATGTTATGATATAATATGTAACAAATTAAATCTGATAAGAATTTTAATGCTTAGATCATTTACTGATAAGAATTTTAATGTTTAGATCGCTTACTTAGTGTATCAATTGTTAAGAGTTTTGGAAGTTCCGATCGTTTAGTTTTTGCTCTCAGCAGCTTCCTCGAATAAGTAAGTATTCACTCTTCAATTTTTTTTTTTATAAAATACTCTTTGCCTACCATATTACTCTATTACGGAAGGATATTCTCTAATCGACATTTTCAAAATTAACAAGAAAAAAAAAAGGTGATATTTGTCAATTGAAATGTAAGTGAGAGGATTGAATCGTTCATTAATCACACGAGAATAAATGCAAGCTTTCTTCAACCATTGTTAATGATACTAGCAAATTGCTTCATTTCAATCATTAATATTCAAATATCAGTCATTTTCAAATATGCTCAATTTGATGAAATCTTTTTTGTTTTAGCAAATTTTCATTCTTTCTTTTTTTTTCAACCATCACGAATATTAACTATTATTTTTTGATGATTTCTCCTCTATTCATTTGCAATTGTTTTGTTAATTTCTTTTTTTTTGGAAAACAATTTTCCATATTAGCATGATTAGTGCAAGGCGGAAAAAAAGTTACGTTCGAATAAAACTTATTTGTGAATATTTATTTTATGTAAGTTGAGATTTCAGGCTTGCTTCAATCGCACTACGGTTAAACAAGGGAAAGTGCTGATCGACCGACATACCGACAGAGGATACCGGTTCACTTCCGTTTAAATATGTGAAAAAAAATTATCCACGTCTATTTATTTGATTTCAATTATCTTTTTTTTCAGGGAAATTTTTTTTTTAATTTCATATTTACACTTATTATCTCTTATCTTGTCCAACATGTTATTTTCATTCATTTCTTAATAAATGATAATGATAAGTTTTACATTATCAACTGTTACATTAAATTATCAGCTATTTTCTTTCTGGCGTAAATCAAACTGTTAGAAGTGCTTATTTTCAGCTTTCAGTTCATTTCTCAATGTTGTAATAGTACAGTGCAGCATGTTTACTGAATAGAGGAGGAAATTTTTTTAATTCAAAATTTAATGTGCTTTTCTTTGTTTGTTCACTTTCCACTATATAATATCTAAATTGAAAATAAAATTTCATATTTTGATAAATTATTGTGATAAAAGTAAAACAACCAATGCACAAGTGTGAAAATGAAATATTTAATTCTCACGATAATCGATATCTTTAAATAGCTTATTACAAATGCAATGACATCATTTATCGTAAAACTTTTTTTCCATTATATCAGAACTATTATTCCTTAAATGATAACTGTAATAAATCATCTTTTGCAACAATGTTTGAACTGATAACAGAAAATAGTTCATTGCTTATTTCATTGAAAATAATCTTAAATTTGAGAATTTGTTGGGAATTTAATTTTTGACTATTGCAAAGTGTACCTTCCCTCTCCATTATTGTGTAAGATGAAATTTCATAAATTTATAGTTTATTTTCATACGATATACTTATTGGAAATCATTACTCTAAGAGATAATAACATCAGTTGCGGTAGAAAAAAGAAACGACAACGAATTATTATTATTCTAACAATATGAATGAATAAGAAAGCATTTAATGAATAATTTATTTTTCATTAAAACATTATGTATGTATGTATGTGTGTGTGTGTGTATGTGTGTGTGTGTGTGTGTGTATGTATGTGTGTGTGTGTGTGTGTGTGTGTGTATGTGTGAAAAATCTGTAAAACTATTTGCGATGTATTAATCAAATGTTTTATTTTATAGTGTCAATAGGTAAGCACAGGTGAAATTGAAAGAGGAAATTATATTAAAGTATTATTCTCATATTCACCGTTATTACCGACAAAATATGATAGTAAAACAAAAAAAGACAGAGAGAGAGAGAGAGAGACATAAATAGAAGAAAAATAAAAAAACAACTGAACTGAACTGCATACAGTTGTGATTTCATTGAATAGCTCTGGAAAGGATTTTGCTTTTAATCAATCAATAATTCCCATTTTAATATGAATTGAACATTTAAAACATTTTATAAGAAATGAGTCATTATCTAAATTTCCCATTTTTAATTTCAGTATAAAATTTTCGAAAATAATAAACTAATATAAAATTCATTGTTGAATTTATTTTCTTCCATAACATTAAACTAAGGAAAGAAATAGGAATGGAAAAATTCCATATGGCATAGATGAGTAGTTGTTAGCAATTTAAAATTACAAAATGAATAAATGAGGAGACGGAAAATAAATAACCACTGTTTCAAAAATAAATTTAATTATAATTTCAGACATTCAAATGCATGCACAAACACCTATATATACCACCCACGCATAGAGCATCACAATATAGGCGTTGGAGAGATTACTTTCACACAATTGAGCTTGAAAGGAAAAATAAACAGAAGGCAGGAGAAGCTTTAAGCTAAGTGTGCGACAATGTTGTGATCGATGGATGATAGTTTGATCGATCCCATCTATGGAGCCGATAAATGGTGAAAGAGAAGGGAGAAGTGCTGTGAGGTTAGCCGAGAAAGAAGAAGGAGGAAAGAGATGTATGCCACATCCAATGCATGAGATCGAAACCGATAAAAGCAAAACATGAAGCTCCAAGCTCCGTTAATGTCATCTGTTTCCAGTGCTTTAAAGCTTTTGCCTATTACCGTCATCAATTCTTCCTTCTCTTTTCTCGCCCATTCCCTCCC
Source organism: Litomosoides brasiliensis (assembly GCA_013365375.1). Lineage (NCBI taxonomy): Eukaryota > Metazoa > Nematoda > Chromadorea > Rhabditida > Onchocercidae > Litomosoides > Litomosoides brasiliensis. The sequence continues at coordinate 14,557 of JABVXW010000566.1, read as the reverse complement.
GTTTACTTACACTTACACTTACGTCTCAAAGCGTCACATTCATACTTTGAAATTTCCGGTTCATAGTAGTAGCTTTCCTCATTTCCCCTCTTTCATCTTCTCCCCTCTCTCTCTCTCTCTCTCTTTTTTTTCCATTCCCTCTTAACTCATTAAGATGTAATCATCAAGCGCTTCTTCATATATTTTGTTCTATTTTACATTCCCTAAACAATTGTTTCTCTCTATCACTTTTCAAATCTTTGTCCCAATGGATAGATGAGGAGATGATCACTAGCTTTATTATTATGATTTATTATTACTATTATTATTATCATTATTATCACTATTATTATCATTATGAGTATTCATTATTTATTATTTTATCATTTGAAACGTTCGATTGTGTTATGTTTAAGGAAAATTTTAATTACTACACGTATATTATCGCCTCTGTTATATTTCCAATTATCCGACTAGTTAATTACTGTGCACATTTTTGCGAGAAGTTCAATCAATTATGTTCGGAAAAAAGTTTAAATTGCTACATATACATTACTTCGCATTGTAATTTAATTTATTTTTAATTAGCTTACTAGTTTTACGAACTAATTTCAATTATTCCTCATAATATATGTTGTTCGAAAATGAAAATAATTGGCAAAAAAAAAACGAATTTGGACAAAATGTTTTAGATAATAGTGATAGCAAATGAAATGATAATTCATCACTACATGTTTTTTTTTGCTCCCTTTTTTTAAGTATAAGTATATTATCAAATATAAAAAATTGAACAGGAAATATGGACAAAATAGTTTTAAGAAATAGTAGGCAAATTTTCGCAAATATAAATTTATGTAGTCGAAAACCTTATTGGTAGAGCTAAATAGTTTACACAATCTTTGCTTAATATGAAAATGATAGTGGGATCGTTGTTGTAGGGTGTTTTCACCAAATTTCTCATTCAGTCAAATTTATACTTTATAGCAAAGTTCATTTATTAGCATTTTCTCTTTTATTTCATTAAATTTGATATAATCAATCGTCAGTACTATTCGTTAACTTTTTTCCTTTTTTCATTAATTCTACTTTCCTCAATTGTTTTGAAAATTTATGTTTAATTATTATTATTATTATTATTAGTGCTATTGTTAATACTTTTTCTGCTATTGTTATTATCGTTATTATTTTGTAATGTTTAGTAATGCTGAAGTGTTCTTTCTTATAGACTAAATAATTGAGTTCGTTTCATAAATTTTATTTGAATCATGTCAGATGGATGATAAAGGAAAAGAACTCTGCCCACGCTTGATCGACTACTTGGTATGTTTCGTTTTTTTTTTGGAAAAACTACTAAAGCAGTCTGATAATTTCCTACATCAGCTCGAAGTTTCTTCTAAAATTTTACACAATTTTTCAAATTTGATAAATCTGTTGATGTATTCTTATTTTTCAATATATAAGTCTTTCGAAAAAAAAATTCCGCTTATCATTTAGAGTTCAGCTGTGGATTTGAATGACAATATTCGTTTGATTAATGATTCGTTTTGTTCTTCAAATTTTTAAATAATTAATATCGATATTTATTAAATCAGTTGGATTTCTGAATAATTTAATAATAAAAGTTTTCAGGTAATAGTTGGTCGACGTCGTGGAAAATCTATATATCAAACAAATATCAGTGGTACATCATCATCATTAACATCACAAAGTATTACAACACCTGAATTGTTGAGGCGTTATCCGAACAACGATCACAAGGATTTTCATTTGCCAACCAATGTTACAGTATTTTGTCAACCTGAAGGATGTATCACAAAAGGTTTGTTAAGTTGATCATTTTTAAAAAATATGGGAGACCTTCCAAAAAAAAGAAAGAAATGAGTTTTGAAGATCATATTTTGCACAGAACTTTTATTTATTCTGGATTTGAAAGAAACTGTATGATTCAGGAATACACACAAATTTCTGTTTTCAGAATTTTCCTGTCGAACTGGTAATGTTTATGTATTTATGTATTACAGAAGTACCACGACATTCGCATTCTCATCGAGAAACAAGCAATTTTGTGTTTACGTTGACAGAGAAAGATTCTGCAAAAATTCGATATGGGATTTGTTTAAATTTCTTGCAAAGTTATGAAAAATATCGTCCTGTATCGACGGATGACAAAGGCAATTTGTACAGTAATCGTTCTCATAAAAGGTTAATTTAATTATCGATTGTAAAAGAAGATCTAGTAATGGAAAAAAATGATTAATAAAATAATTTGTAGAACTAATTGGAAATTTGGATAGTATTAGCTAGCTGGGCACAAAAAAGTACTCATCTTGGCTTCTCCTGTCCTATCCACCGTTACCATTTTGCGTAGGTTTTCAGGTAAAATTTTGTGGAAGTCTCGCAGAAATCGGTCGTAAAAACGTTATTACAGATTGGATCAAAGGCTTTCATTAACAAGCTTATGCTTAATTAGTCATCATCCATTTCTTTCCACATTTCGCGAATTGTTGCTGCTATTGAAGAAATTGATCGATAGTTGTAGCCAAAGGCTTAGCGAAGATGGACAATATTCAAAGTAAATTCATTTTTCAAAGTATTCTCAACTTTTTGTTACTAAATTTTATAATAGCATTTCTTTATTTGTAGATATTACATTCATTTCAGTGATATAATTTGGGCAATACTTACGGGTTGTTGGACGGAACCAATTCCACCACGCGTAATGCAGGACATTCGAGAGTTGGAAACATGGATGCTGATGCTATTAAGTGCACCAGTTTCTGTTCCAGGAAAGACCAAGGTACTTTTGGAGGTAAGTATTTTTCTGAATTTATTCTTTTTGCTTTTCTTTTTTTCCTCTTACATTGCACTTATTTATCATTAAAGTGTAAAATTATGCATGTAACTATGAAGGTAAATTTACTTTTCCCTAATATGTAATTAATTCATACAACTTTTGAGGTGTTGCCATCAAATATTTTGCCAACTTTTGAATTCGCTCTTCCTGATCATACGCGATTTTCTCTTGTTGATTTTCCACTTCACTTACCTCTTGAACTTCTTGGAATTGATACAGCTGTGAAAGTTATGGCTGCTGTAATGCTTGAATCAAAGGTATGAAAACTGTTATAAGTTTGAGCAATATTTTACGAATTTAAGGTAAAGCAGTTAATCCATCGCCTTTTATCAGTAATTGATTTAATTGAATTATAGCTTTCCACTTTATTTTCACCCAAAATAATTAATCTGATTTTTATTAATTATTTTAGTTATTTTTGTATTGTTTATTTGAAATCTTTTTTTTAAGAAATAAAGTACTAAATTTGAAAATAACTGACTTTATAGGTTGTTTTGCAATCACGCAATTACAATGCAGTCAGTATGTGCGTGTTAGCACTTGTTGCATTAATGTATCCATTGGAATATATGTTTCCAGTTATACCTTTACTTCCATCTATTATGCCATCAGCTGAACAGGTTTTAATTTTTTATTTATTGAAATTGTTCTTTTAAATTTTGTGAAAATATTAATTTTGCTTCTTTTCAACTTTTGCAAAAATTTACTTTTGATTATGTGATTTATGAGTTTAATACATAGGTAACTGTGAATGTTTTGATATTATTATGCTATGTGTTTTGGATATACGATAACATCAAAATTTTATAACATCTCTTTAACGAAGAAGGTGGCATGATTGGATATCAGTCTTTTGCACTAACTGATAATGAATAGAAATGCTAGCGATGAAATTTATTGAAATAAAATGGATTAAATTAGAATATATTACCAACTATGATCGAAAATGAACGTATCTTAATAGAACTTTAAATCAGAAAATATAATTTGACTTATCGTTTATATTCATTAAAATAACAGTGTATTGATTTTATTAATTTATCATAGTTTATAAAGTGATGTATTTTTCAGTATTTAATGTTTGCTAATATCACTTCTTTACGTTTGTATTATTTATTGATACGTTTGCTGAGACGTCGAAAGTATTGAAATATTCATTGACATATCTGTAACCAATATTGGGTTTAATTGTTTCCAATGCTTAAGCCGTAATATTTTAGTTATTGTATGCACCGACACCGTTCGTAATTGGAGTCCCAGCGTCATTTTTTGCTCATAAAGCGATTGATATACCAAATGATGTTATTGTTGTTGATCTTGATATGAATCAGATGTTGATACCTGATGATATCAGTATTCCGGACATGCCGGAACCAGATTGCAGTGAATTGAAGGTTATTATTAACGTGAATTGAATCTCATTTCATTTAATAAAATTATCATTTAAAATGTGTGTAAATATTTGGTCTTCGTGATAATAACAATGTTTTTTAGAAATCATTTTTCAGAATAGCTTACGGAAATCATTGGACAAATTATTGCTAAAGATGCCAAAAATCGAATCGGGTAATAATGAAACTGTTGAGACGGATTACACGTTAGATAGTGACACTGTTGATATTGCCGTTCGTGTTGCCATGGTTTGTTATTATCTCTGTCATTGCTAATATAAAAATATTTCAGGAAATCATTTCATTAATCAAAATTTGTTTCATTTTTAGATTCGCTTTTTCAATAGTGCGAATGTATTTGCAAATTTTTGTGAGCATACACGTACGCTACGCCTCTATCCACGACCAGTTGTTGCTCTTCAGACGGAATCCTTCCTGCGTAGCCGTCCACAATTCACACGATTCATCTCTGAACTTTGCAAGTTAGTACTGCATCACATCTCATTACAGTTCATTGGTTGTTGACCATGTTAATGGAATCCAGTTAATGAAATTCACCAAGAAAAAGTGTTTCGATACCTTCTCCGTCGTAAAATTCTAGTGTGTCTTTTCATAAAATACCGGAAAAGATTTGCCTACTTGTTTTTTTTAATTATTTAGAACCCAGGCCGTAGAATATTTTGCTGAATCTTCTTTATGCCCGCATAACGAAACATACGTTCGAGTACAAGCGGGAACGGATGATCCAAAACAAATTGGTGATAAGGGAAAATGGTTCAATGAGTCACTAATGCCTGTTCATTTCACTGTTCGTTACTGTCTATATTTCTTTTCTTATTCTTAGAAAACCCTACAAACATTTCTCTTTGTTAATTGATTATGAAATTAAAAATTAGAGAAAACAAATTGAAATTAATTTTAGCACACTGACAAAAAGACATAACTCACAGTGAAATATGTCTGGCGGAAGAATAGTGCTAAGCAAGGGATGAAAAATTCGGTGTTTTTTAGGTGTATTCGAATGATTCGGCGCTTGTTGACGCGTGGCGGAAAGTTGTAGTTGAACTGCAAAGCAGTGTGACGGGTAATATTTTCATTATTTTCATGTTTGTTTTAGGTACCGTAAAAGACTATTTGTTCATTAAATATAGTATGAATGGATTTTTTAATCATTATCACTAAATTATTCAGTGTGATTGATATTTTTCATAAAATAACAATGATTAAAAGTTTCTGTAAGTAATTTTTGTGTCGATATAGATTCAAATGGCGATGAGGCAAGCGATGCTGGAAATACTGATGGCGGAAGCTTTTCCAGTATTGATGATCTTTTCGATCTTCCCGATCAAACTGATACATCTATCGGTGTGATTGAATTTCATATTCAGCGAACGGATAATTTAATTGAAAATTCAGTATAGTTAAGCTGATGTCATCAGCTTTCACCAGAAGATTGCATATAAGCTATTTGCATATAAGTCAAGGACGGTTATGCAATTAATGGATAGTCCCAATGTTTATGTGAATTTTATATATAGCTTATATAATAGGAAACACCTTTGTTTGAGCTGTTAACTTCTACATCACTATAAATTCAGTTACTTGATTAAGCTTAGGTAATAATTTCGATACTTTGCGATCTCTTTCTAATTTTTTTTTTTTAAATTCTCTAAGATAAACTAGTTTTGTTATCTGGAGTAAAAACTTTTATTTCCAGAAGCAGCAAAACCACTTGGGGAAGTAAACGACGTTTATAAGGAGCCACTGACACTAGCTATTCCAAGAAGTGAGAGTTTACACTCGGTTAGCAGTTCGACGAGCAGTGGCCAGTAAGTTAAATTTGCTATGTTATATTTTGCTACGTACTGAGTTAATTAAAATTCCTATCGGATGTTGTTGAATACAGAAGATTTTTCATGAATTTGTTATTGACTTCAAATTATTTGATGCATTTCTTTAGATCTACTCCATCTTCATCAGTCTCGACATCAGCAATGGATAGTGAGGCTGATTTTGCAAGGCTTGCTGAAAATTTGGCATTAAAATCAGATAGCAGGGTAAATTTTAAAGTCGATCGATACACATACATTTAAATTTGTCATATTCAGATTTCTGTTCAGCTTAAATTTGCTTAATCCATTAAGGGTGACTTTTCCTTCCATCCTTCAAATGATTCTATTCCCATAAACGATCGTCAGTCCTCAACATCTCGTGGGCTATCACCACAATCCAGAAGTTCAACCAGTATATCAATTAACAAAGCACCACCATTAAAAGCAGCTGGTATTAAGGTTGGTAATTCATTTGTGTAAATATTGTTCATATTTCACTGTTTATATGTTTTCATATGTTCACAGATTACTTGAATCGTTTTGTAGAAGTTTTATATATATATATATATATATATATATATATATATATATATATATATATATATATATATATATATATATATATATATATATATATATTAGACGAATATGTATACATATGCTTGCAGGGTTTGGCTCATTTAGCAGATTCGGGTGAAAAAGTTCTAGGACCACAATTCATGAACGCACTTAATGGATATGCGGAGAGAAGCCATGACATGTTAAATCAGGTTCTTTATTTCATTCATTCTTTTTTCTAGAATGATGTAATATGATAATTGACCGAAAGAATAAGCTAGAATATTAAGATATTTTAATTTATTCCACTTTGTATTTTATACAAGTATTACCGTTGATAAAAAAAGGTAGGATAATTTCCAACCATCGCACGTTTCTTCGTTTTATTATAGGTTTTACAACGCACAGCTCCCAAAGCCCAAGCTCTACGAGATAAAGCTGTTCGTCCAATTGCTTTGGCTGCAGCAAATCGAGTAGAGCAAAGCCAACATCTTGTAAGGACAAAAAGCAGCATGATTGGCAACAAAAATACTAATGCGGCTGCACAGCAAAGGTTGACTTTGCTACTAAGAATATCAGCCATTAATCTCTTTGATTTAATCCATTCATTAAAGTAATGAGAAAATCTAATCACTTAGTCCTTACTGGTAAATATTTCATAATATCCTAGCTGTTTGTTTAAAGCTTCCGCAAATTTATCGACACATCCTTTTTTGTTAACATAATTTTACTAAATTACTAACATAATTTTTAAGTTAAATGTCATGCTTAAAGTAATAGTTATCTGCAACTTGATTTTGTTGTTCGTTTTCTTCTATTCTGCAAATATGATTTCGTGAATGGTTTAGTAAAAATCAACAAGTTCTTCGCGAAATATGTGATCAAATCTTAGCTGGTCAAGGAGTTGGCGTTTTCACATATCCAAAATTAAAACGACTAATGGAAGATGAAAGTTTGAGGCAACTTGTTTGTTCCAAATTAAACCGTGGCCTTGATGTGCAGCACTTCGAAGACGACTACATTCAAGATATGGTAATTCTTGTCAAAGCTTTTTTTTTGTCTTTCTATCAAAATCAGAAGTTATAAGCCATCGAAGGATTGTAAATTGTGACCGAAGTAATTTTATAATGAGTGAAAATTTTTTATATTATTTGCAAAAATTTTCAGCAACTAACTCGAAATCAGTATAAGGGATATTTAAAAGCTTTACAAACATGTATTGCTGGTTTGGAATACTCATATAATTCATCTGGTTCCAACGGCCTCGCCTCATTATTTCATGTGCTTGAAATAGCCCATTCTCATTACTGGACAAAAGAGACCGAAGTAACGTCACCACAAAGCATATCTGGAAGCTCGGTCGGTATAACTTGCCTTCTCTGCATCGAATTCAAAAATGACATCAGCTTTACTTTGAGTCATTGTTATAAGTTCTTTTTCGTTCTTATTCTCTAATAAAAGATAAGCTTTAAAAGTTTAGTGAGAGTTGCGGATAAGATGGTTCGCAAGGTGGTTTTTTTTGGATAGTTCATTTTTTATTATTTAAATTTAAACATAGTATTTTTTTTATCTTCAGCTTAATACTCCCTCCTCATCATTATATGATGTACAGCGACAACAGCAAGACATTTTGTCACAGGCACGTCCGTTACCAATTCCAATTGTACCACCGCCTTCGCTACCACCGCCTGTGAGTCAATCTCCTAAACCTCCCATTCCGCCACGTACTTTTCATGAAACACATGAAATTGCATTGCGTAAGTTATTACATAAAATTCGACTTTAGTTATTGATAATTCGATTTTTGCATACTTTAGGGTTTCAAAAATTTGAAAAACCGACGGCATTAACGGAGTACATGTGGAATACACAATATTCACCGCTGGGGAAAAATTACTAAGACACCTAAACATTGAGTAAAACATGCTCTGGCGATGTTTCCCTGCAATCTTCTTTCAAAATGGATTAGCTAATGTTACGTTAGATGTATGCGTTGTTATCATTTTTAAGCTATTGGTCCACCACCACCACTTCCACCGCGACCGGTAGTTCGTCAAAGCGAGTCTGACGGTATGCAGTCAGTGTCAAAATCCAATGTCCAGTCAAAAAATCTGGAGAAAGTACCGACGGCAAATATTACTTTGTCTGACACCAAAAGTTCCGAATTAAAACTGAATCAGCAAGATAGTAAAACGGAAGCGACTGCAACTACATCTCAACGTTCATCATTTAGTTCAACTATTGTAAGTTTGTTTGTTGATATGGGTGATCTCATCAATGCAAAATATTTTTGCCTTTTAAAAATATTTGAAAATGTTAAGTTTTTGAGGTTTGGTTTTTCTATCAAAATAAAATAATATTTCCTTCTTTATAACGAAATTCAAATTTCAGCTTTTAGTCGAAATCATTAGTACATTTGTTTTATCCCCAACATTGTAGTTAAAATTTTTGCTGAAAATGAGACATTTTTTTTCAGAAATCACGCCTTCACCTACATCAACCGGATAGTTTGTCATTCGACTCAACAGCCTCATGTGTTTCATCTGATGCAAAACCAGATCGGCACTTTATTTATAAGGACTTGATATGTAATTTTTTAATTTAATTTTAATCACTTCATTTCATTTCATTCGACTTGGTCGATTCACTTTTAATTTCTATTTTATATGCCACACTTCTAAAACTATCAGATGCCATCTGAATGCTATATTCCAGACGAGTTTAAAGCTAAGATAGTTTATAAACATACGACACATATTTTAGGAAATTTTAGGTTAATTGGTGAAATTAGTTATGACTGTAATCATCTGTCGATGAGATCATAATTGCTGCATGCTCTTCACTACAACATCATATCAGTGAACTTAATCTACTTAATGATAGAAGACAAAATTGGATGATTCCAATATAAATTCGTTATTTCGAGAAATATAATTACATTAGTATTTATTCAGTATCTTCGCCGAATCCGCTATGGCAAAAGATGGATTTTTGGGAAAATGCATTTTTCGATGTGGTGGCACAAGAACGCGATATTATAGGAATGGATCAAGAACCAAGTGAAATGATTGATAGATACTGTAGTTTGTCAGAATCTGAAAAACGTCGTCTAGAATTAGACGAAGATCATCTCTTGTCTATATTACTTCATAATTTAACATCCTATATGATTATGTGCGGTGCAGGTCAACGAATTGTTCAGCAGGTCATAATTTGCTTGATATGTTTCCACATATTTTAAAATTAAGCAAAAAAATGTTTTTGATAAAGGAGGTTTTCTTTTATTATTTACAGTTAACCGACAAATAAGTCACAAGTAATAAATTTTGTTGGAACGGAAACCTTCCCTTTTTCCTTGTTATTATCTCTTTAATCAAAACTATGCTTTAAATTTCTTCTAAATATATGTCCTTTGTACAATTTAATTAAAGCATGAAATTAAAGCCGAGCTGGAAAGTTCGGTCGTACTCCTACAACAAAAAATCTGCTGCAATTTCAGAAAATACGACGATTGTTAGGTAAAGCTCATATTGGTTTGGTTTATTCAAAAACGATCAATCAACTCCTGGATGATCTTCCAAAAACTGTTAGTATTTGAGATTACGTGTCTTGGTTTTTCCTACTACTCTATTTCGCCATCAGTTTAATCACTGATAATTTAACGAATAAACTGGGATGAATTTGATGATTGGCTTCTTCAATCGCTTCAGGAAGTTTTTTGCTTGACTATTCGAATGATTCTAAAAGTACTTGTTTGTTAACTCACCTGTCTGTTCTGTTGAATTTCTTTCGATTAGTAAATTTTTAATTTCTTATCAGTTTATATTATCAAAAAATTATGACTGCCGTGGAAGTGTCTAGTTTTAGCAAAGTAATGGAATACCGTTGAAACCGCTTGGAAGTCGTCTTATTCAAAAGCAATCATTTACTGTTCATGAAGGAGATACAGCGCAAGATCCATTGATGTTTGTGGAGGTAAATGCAAATTAAACGTAACTCTTTTCTAGTTTTTTCGGGGTTTTAGAATTTTCCGTGTCTACTAGTAGTTAGTTTTTTCGCCTTTCCAAAAACCTTTAATTTGGTTTTAATTTTGGCGCTGGCTTGAAATTTATATTTAGAAATAACGTTTACTATTCATATTTTTTCAAATTTTGTGGTACTTTTAAGGTATGTGATGATGCAGTGGTACTGCGAGCAGTGACGGGCGCTATTACAGAACGGTGGTGGTATGAACGTATAGTAAATATGACGTATTCTCCCAAAACACGTGTTTTATGCTTGTGGCGGCGACATGAAGGAAAATTGCATATGAACAAGTTTTACACAAGAAAGGTTATACTTACGCGTTTTACATTTATGGCTATGCGCTTTGTAAGGTTAGCGAACCAAAGAAATTTGGTCGTGTATTGTTTTATATCTTTATTTTTAATTGCAGTGTCGCGAATTGTATATCGCAATGAAGGAAGCAATGGAACGAGCTGCAATACGAGGGAAAGTTACATTATCTGGACGAGATCTAGGTGGCGAGTTTCCGGTTCAGGATATGGAGTCAAAGCAAGGTGGATTACTGCAAGTGCGGATAGATGGTATAACGTTGCTTTTCGAAGACAGACAGGTAAAGCTACTCGTTAACATTACATTCTGTTTCGAAGTTTTAAAACTTGCTTACTGTATTGAAAAATTTTATTCAATTTTTGAATCGCTTTCAGCATTTCGTTGAATTAAGCAATATTAAAAAATGCAATACTTTTGGTGGAAATGTATTTGTTCTTGAAGAATATGGTAAGTTATTTAAAAAAATATCCTAATTTTTACTTTCTTTTTTTACTTGTTTGAACTTATCTTTTTTGCACAAAACAAGCCAAATTTTAATCTACTTTGCACAGTTTCTAACATTTATTTTTCTAAGTTTCTTTACTAAATGATTCACTGTTATTTTGTTATGGTTTTGGAACTGAAAAGAACCGTCCAGCAGCTTAGGTTATATGTTCCAGACCACTAGAAAACTTTAAGCAGTAACATTAAATGAAGTTTTCTCAGTGTATTCGTCGTTATTCTGATAATTCCTTATCACTTTGCTGCACCAATTTCTTTCATTTCATTTCTTCCTAGAAACATAGCCTTAAAATATCGAACTAAAATATGCACTTTGTTTAATTTAATATACTTTGAATCAGAGAATCAATATACATTGAGCTTTCCAGTTTCTTGAATTTCTTCCCACTGAATCTTATAAACATTTAAGCACAAAGATTCTTTCTCAATATTTTTTGTGTATAAATGTCCAATGTGTATTACAGATCGTAAAAAGAATGAGCTGATACAGAGGCGTTATTTATCACAAATGGTAAGATTTACATATGAAAATTTGAAAGTCCATTTATAGAATTTCTTTTATCCAACAGTTTATGATGTAATACTTTTTCTTTTTTGTTGCATAAAAGTAATTTTAACTAGTATCTGCGTTAGCAGTTTGTTTTTTCTGCATGTTTGTTTGTAGTATCATTGATTTCAGTTGACTTTTAATTGCATTACTTTTTATCGCTATCGATTGATAAAGATTGTGGTTAAGTTTAAATGTTTTATTGTAAAAGAGAGACTAAGAGGAGTGCATGGCTGTGATTAGTTTTAAAAGATTAGTCAATATATGTTTCGGAATATTTGTTTGGTTATTTACTTTAAAATATAGTTGTGGTGGAACAAGTGAGAAGAGAAAAGTGGAAAATATATGAAAGTGGTTTTGAAGTTGTTGTTATTAGTTAATACTGTTGTTGTTTGCATGGGTGCCATAGTTGTAATTGTTGATTTAGGCATCCGATATTGCGTGGTCATTACATCGTGTGTTCTCTGTACGCTACGTGGAAGAGCGATTAAATAAGCATGACATTAACGTAAATGATGCAAATCCTGCATCAGAATTAATTTCCCTATCGTAGTGGCGAACAATTTGCTCAACTGTGAATTCGTGAAACATACAAAAATATATACAAGGAAGTCGTTGTTGTTACTAGTGTAATAGCTTCTCCTATTTATGGATATTATTCGAATTTTGTTTCACACATGTTACACCTGGTAAATTGCATGTCGCATTTACATATTATCTGTTTGCTTTATGTGGAAAATAGATTTTAATCTATTTTAGGCTGATCAAATCTCCTATGCAGTTTTGTGTGTTTTCTCGATTGTTGCTGCAGGGCGTCGAACAAATGATACAATTAAAAAGGATATGAAATTTTCAGAAAGCCATTCATCAACATCTTTTTCATTGAAATTGAAACCGTAAATACTACTGGTTACATGCACTTGTGCCACTTGTATTTTTTTAATAATAAATTATGATTTATAACATTATGTGTTTTTTTTTAATTTAATTGATTGGTATAAATTTTAAAGGTCACAGTTGTTTTTTTTTATAGTGTCTTCCACTGTAATTTGTGAATGATTTGTGTCGGTTTGAATTCGGAAAATATTGAAACTCGAAAATAAGTTAAGAAATGGCATTGAACCAATTTTTATTGAAATCGATAAATTAAATTCCATACATATCAAACATTGACTAATGCGCCAATATGAACATGGTTGTTAATTCTGTTTATCCGGAAAATACAATGAAAAAAAAGTAAATGATTTGTACGTCAATCTAAATTTCGGAATTGCCTCGGACGTGATTTTTTTTTGAATTAAAGGGACGGATGCCTTTTTAAACGTGTTTTTTCCCGTTGGATTTGTACATTTTGTTATAGTCCATACTTTCCTTTTGATGACTGTCTCCAAGTAAAATAAAAGGACGCATGTGATGATAATTGACAGTTAATGTCGAAAAATACACTAAATCATAAATTAGGAAAAATATCATCCGAATTTCAGTTCTTCTGATACATCGATAACAGCACTTGATTTTCCGGTGGTTGCATATTCATTGTTTAAAAAGTCTGATGCAATCCTGGAAGTTCCTAGATTCATAACATCGCTGAATTTTCTGAAAAATTGTTTGTGTTGGTTGAGTGGATGTGTGTATGAAACTTTTATTCACTGATCCAGAAAACTATCTATTATGAAGTTTGTTGTATTTAAATCTCCAAACTGAAGTTCATACAAAAATTGTAATTACGGTATTTTAATGGTACTTTTCTCGATGATATTTCGTATGATACCGACAATTACATCTCTTTGGGAACTCTGTCTCATTCATCTTATCTTTTAGCGATCTAAAAATTGTCAAAGATATTCCTACTCAAAATTATCGATCAAAAAGCTAAAATTTAAACGTGAATTTTGGAGTTTTAAGATTTTTGGATGTAAGCATATGCAGAATTTAATAACAGAACTGCAGAAATTAAAAGAAAAAAAAAACCTTATACGATATTTGTTAAATATATGTTCATCACGTTTAGCCATATAAACAATTAAAGAAAATAATGCAGCAAATTCATTTCCCAAAAATGAAATCTGAAAGAGAACAATTGTAATTTGTCATAATCCTCTTACATTTTTCAGTCACATGAATAATCAACAAATTTATAAAAGAGTTTTTAAAGGTTAAAAAGTTACTTTAAGCATAATGAAGGAATATCCATATGAATAATGAAAGAGTGGATCGTCTATCTTGGTGGCAGCATAAATTTTATTGCCAACTTCTTTTGAAACAGCAGCCATATATGCAATTATGCATGCAAAATTTGCCATTCCTAAATATATTAAGTTTGATTTCAAAAGAACTATTTCAAAATTGGTCAAAAATTATTTATAAATAATTATTGTTTGGTTAATTTATGTCATATCTAATTAAAAGATAATAATAATAATAGTAGTAAGAATAATAATAATAATAATAATAAAAATAATAATAATAATAATAAAAATAATAATAATAATAATAATAATAATAATAATAATAATAATAATAATAATAATAATAATAATAATAATAATAATAATAATAA
>JABVXW010000565.1:0-25545 GCA_013365375.1 Litomosoides brasiliensis | reverse complement strand
TTAAGTTCAAGTCTAAGCCTTAAGCCTATGCCTCCTAAGTTTAAGCCTAAATCATTTAACCATTTGATTAAATAGCAATTTGAGTCCAAGCCTAAGCTTAATCCTAAGCCTAAATCATTTAACCATTTGATTAAATAGCGATTTAAGTCCAACTCTAAGTCTAAACCTAAGCCTAAGCCTAAGCCTAAGCCCACTTCACCAATTACAACCATTCTCCATTTGTTTTCCAGTGTTTTACCGATCTGAGTAGTGCCCAACCGGCTTCTGCTACCATAAAAATTATTCCTGCTGTCTGTAACAACTACGGAACTGTTGTTTGCTTGATGTGAGTCAGTTATTAGCGGTGACAACAGGTGCATTGATGATTTCCACGTTATCGCACTGTATATGTTGGTGGACGGGCAACGGAAAAGTGGAAATAAGGTCGTTCCTTCTAATGGAATGTTGTTTTGGTCTTCAGTGTTAAGAATCATTGTGATGGAAAATAGTGCTTTGTTTAAAAAACAGCAATTTCAAGTCAATTTAAGCAATAATAATAGTGCTTGCGTTTATTAAACTCAATTAGTTATCTGTTCAACAGGTTGCTTGATTCCGGTTTTGGCTAAATTAAGATAGTATTGCTGTATTATCAGAAGTTAAGAAGCACTGGGTGACACTTCCAGTATAAATATTTCTCGGTTGTTGTTCCAATTGTTGATTCAGTTTTCCAAAAAAAAGAAGATGCCATAACAAATAGAGTTGAAAAGAATAGTTGTAATTAAATATTGAGTTAAGAAATTTTTTCGTGTTTACATCGAAGGGAATGCATTCCTGTACGAATTCTTTTGCAAGAATCGCCTGTTGGTTTATCTCGCCAAGGGTTTAATCTGCTTCTGTTGGGAATGTCGGATAATCGAAATGATTTTTGCATAAAAATATAGAAATATTCTTAAAATCATTTATTACATCAAATAGCTGTGAATGAAGAAGGTTTACAGTGTTTCACGGACGTGAAACAACAAATTATCCAATCACCAAACCCATGCAACTTCATTAATGAAACAAATAAATGAATCAGCTAAAGCTTGCATTTTCTAAACTGAAATTAAAAAACTGTTCAGCAGGTTGCTCTATCGAGCAGAGTATAAATTTCGTGAATTATGAGAAAGCAGTTATCTGCTACTGTAATGGCTTGAAAAGAAGCTGTATGGAATCGGTGCTGTCGTCACACTGGAAGATTTGTTGTCCTCGGTCATCAAGCCATTCAGCGTGCTTCACCTCGTGGATCTTCTCATACCCAATTTTTTTGAATAGCTACAAATTAACTTTGTTAATTGCACAGAATGCTGATGGTAGTTAAAAGTTAGGGATGACTGAATACAATACGCGAAAGTAGGAAAATACCAATTGTGATTTGAATGAGGATGCTTCCGCAACACAACCCTGACAACCCATTTGTCTAACTTCATCCAATTTATAACAAAGCATTTTCTCGGCGAATCCACGTCTAGTGTAATCCTTTTTAACTGAAATTATAGACCAGAGCAGCAGGCGCTTTAGTCGCGGATTAATCAGTATCCAAATCTGGAAGCAACATATTGTTGGATGATGTTTAAGAGTAAAAAAGGAATATATGATCTGGTAGAAGGAAATGCAAGCCTGCATGCCTTGTTTTCCAGTTCCGTAAGAATATCTACGATAATCTGGGCCTTTGGACAATGTTTCTTTGTTTTCCAAGTATTACTGTCGCTCGTTGCACTTTTGTTCGACGCTTCGTTATGCTGGAAGGGTGTTCTTAGAGTAGTGCAAGTGTAACGCATATGCAAATCATTTCCTGGTAAGAGTAGACAAGATAGGATGATAAGCACATGCCTGATTCTGATGCTCTTCCTCCGATCGATCCAGTATTGCAGCTAACCTAAGTGCAGCAATTTCTCCACCAGGTGCGCGTAGTACATATGATAATGAAGAAGCAATCCCATGATTTACCAGATCTACTAACCACTGATTCAGAATGTTGTTCTTTGTAAATTAGAGAATGGATGCTCCTCTCAAAATCAAGAACAAATTCCATAGTTCATAATTTAACATTATCAATAGTGATTAGCAAACAGGGAAAAATATACCATAAACTAACCACCAAAGAGCTCATCCGAATCTGCAGCGTTTAGGCTGACGGATTTATTTAACGGTTCATTGTACAAGAAATCTTCTAGCAAAAATTTTTTTACATCGTCAAAATCAGCTTCCGTGACACGATGTATTGATAACTCATTGAAATCTGCTTCCGCCATAATCTAAAATTAGAAGCTGAAATCAGTGGATTGAAATCATGGTCATTTATTAGATATGAAATGGAATCTACTAAGACGAAGCAGTCCGGCTGAGATTGCTGATTAAGGCGGAATCCAATAATTAAACGTTCAAGTGATGTGCTAATATCCAAAAAAAGAATTCATACAAAAGAGCTGAGGGCTCAATCAAAATCCGAGGATGCCGCTAAATGCAATGAAAGCATCTGAAGATGCGAACATTTCACAGTAATATTTTTTGATGATTGCTGGTGAGTGGGATGGTTTTGAAATAATCGATTCGATATTATCATTTCACAGTTAATTCTAATTAAGAGTAATTTTAGAAATAGCATTCGTTGAGAAAGTATCAAAAGCGAGCCGATTAAAATTTAGCGAAAGATTAACTCATAAATTTGAAGTAGGAAATCTGAACGAATGAGTTAGTGAAGCTGAGAACAAAAGACGGCTCGCTTTGTTTCATTCATGGATTCCGTCAACTTGACTTAATCCCTTTTCTCAACTTGAACTAATTTCGCGATTTTTCAAATAAAGCAAACGTTTAGAGTAAAAGAGCAAAGAAGCAGCCCAAACAAAGGTTGTTGTAGTGTGAAACTGCAATGTGTAAACTGTTCTTCACGAAAAACTCTTCTTTCGATGTCTTTAAAATCTCAAAATCTTTTAAATTTGCGGAATTTCGTTGGCATTTGGAATGCCAAAAACACTTTCCTGAGAGGGGCTAACATAGGCGGTGGTAATTTGCTCTCATTCGTGAACGATTTAATCAGAACACTGTGTTTCATTTGATCAAAGTAAGGATAAAACGGTTTGACAAAAATTCCTGAACTTTTATCATTTCATAAATCCACATGAGTTTGACAGCGGTGCTGATCTATTGCGTAGGTCAGTTTTCGTATCCGGCATGAAGCATATTTTTGAAAGAATGTGTATGGAAATTTATATACGTACTCCTAGTGGTGACAGTTGCGCATGTGAGCACGAAAGATTAACGAAGAGAAGAAATGGGGCATCCGACGTTAATGCCTACTCAGACTGCTAAACATTACTTTCGCTTCCTTTTAAGTGATAGCAACTGAAGTTCGTATTGAAGAGAGCAAGTGGAATTAAATTGAACTGTATCATATCATTGAAGATTTCATGTGTGCTGCAAGCTCGATTAGATCCGAACCACTTCTAAGAGGTCGACTAATGGAAAGAGACAATGATGGCCATCGCAACACCAAGTCCTCGAATCATTCTTTAACCGCAAAAAGTGGATCTTCGTCTTCATGCCTGACGAAGTTTCCAATGAATAAAGCACATCCAACAATATAATGACCCCGACGTCAAAGGAGGTGGACATGCAATGCATGTAATAAGCTAACGAAAGTGTCATATTTCTCCTAAGATACGGATCTACGGCTAGAAGTTCTTAAGACATTTTCGGCAAAGATATCTCTCTTTAAATTGTTATTTGGATGTAACTATGTCAGTCCGTTGTTTTTAGTGGAGAAATTCATTGATGAAATTTGATGTGTGTCACTCTAATTCAATAACCCCAGCGCTCTCTTTCCATCTGTTCCTTCAGCAGTTGTAGATGGAAAAAGGAGCGTTACTTCTCTTTGAGTCTACTTCTCCTTACCAACTGTAGACAGTGATCTCCCTAAGTGAGAACACTAATGACCTGATTAGTTAGACCCAAGTGAGAAATACCTTTTGTAACTCAAGTCCGCGTAAAACAACAGAAACGACCACCTGTTCTCACACCTCTCCCTATCTCATATACTTGGCGGAAATTATACCTAAAATTGCAGAACTGTTGCGTGTTTCAAAATCCGCTGTTATGAGGTAGGTGAGTGAAGTGCGGCGGAACCTGTATGGGAATGAAATTTGAAGCGAGAAGTGAGGCTAATTCTGATGGAAGAAAACAGAAGACTTGATTCATCAAGAATATTCTGCTGGTAGGGAAAGCGACAGAAATGAAGGAAGTAAGGAGTTGTGTTGTTTACGACAAAATTTTTAAAAAGTATGTGAAATTGGTTACGAATTGATAGAGAATGTTGAAAGGTGAGAAGTTAGATTAGCGTGTACTAGTAAATTGACTGGGAATAATGAATGAGTGGATGATTGAAAAGTAATCCTCTTTCCAGCACAAGGAGGATGGGAGAGAGGGAGAGAAAATGCTACAAAGATGAAGGGAGGGGATAGGACAGTCCCGAGGTGCTAAAACGATATTTTATGGACCAGTTCTCGATCAATAGAATAAGGCTGTGCGGATTTGAATATTGTTTAGAGTAACGAGGAGGAAGTGGTTGATCAATGCTGCCAGCTATACGTCTATGTTCATTGCACAAGCGCATCTAGTAAACATCTTCTACTGAACTGAACGGAGGAAAGGCAGGAATGAAAGGTACCGTTCATGGTGGAACGGAAGAGTAGAGTCAAGCTCACTTTACAACAGGCAAACCAAACGGGAAACCATCTCCCAATAGAGCCGATGTTCAATTCCCCCGCGTCCGTCCACTTAATGCTGCCGCCGCTGCCGATGCTGCAAGTTGTAATGAGGGAGAAATGCATCAGTTGCGCCAGCCCCATCATAACAATGACAACAGCACATAGGCATTGTCACATGTCATCATCTCTTCTTCCGTCACTTCATCACATAAAGAGGAGAGGACAATTAGTTAGTTGTTCCGTTTTCGGTCATTACCGCTCATTTTCCTTTGTCAAATTTCGTTGCACATTGCATCCTCGCCAGTTTTCCGGTTTCGGCGACTGTAGAACGGAAAAAGTTCACTTCTGATTTCTGTACAACAAATGAAGCTGCTACACTTCTCAGCTATTCCCATTCGCATTCTACGTCGTAAACTATAAATATTTATTTCACGTAGACAAATTTCGTCACTCTAATTCACTTGCAAATTCTTCCACCTCAACGCTGTCTCTGAGGGATCACCTACCTTCTTCTGTCTTGAACATTCTGTAAATTAATTGAATCATTTAGTGTAGCATGCAATAGTTAAGTTACAGTTCACACACTAATCTTTCTGTTGTTGTAATCAAATTTTCCCACACACCGTTGCTCTTCCCTCCCTCCGTCGTTTTCTGTAAACTCCAGGGACTCTGTGGGACTGATTAACTCTATTCATCACTGATTATCATCAGGTACCATCTATCTACTCATACGACCATTGTTGCACTTAGCTCATTGCGGCTCTCTCTGGACGTTGAGTCAGTCTTGACTCTTTCTTTGTTTCAGAAAACCATACCTTCTGATTTTTAGCGTGCTGCTGCTTTTTGATACTTGGAATGTCTCACACATGAAAAGGTACACATCTAACATAAACTTTTAACAAAGTCTACCGTCTGCTGTTACGTGCCCACTAATACATGTGTCTTGCGGATACTGAGAGGTTGGGATTATAGCAGGTAATTCATACCAGCTGGTCGGAGAAGAGTTACTTATCATTTTTCAATGGCTTGTTGATAGGACTTAGTGAATTGATTGAGCAAAATCGAACGGGGTCAAGAATACTATGCAAAACTGTTGCTCGAGAATGCGACAAACGAAATCATCTTATGCATTTGTACCTCAAGAAATTCAATTAGTGAAGGTAAAGAAGAATTTAGGCAATTTCAAGATTTACCAAAATAGCTTTAGCAAAGATTGTTGAAATATCAGCAGATAGTTAGTATAGCTGCTGACACTACAAATCCAAGCAGCAATGTTCTTTCTTATTCCTCAGACTTATTAAAATATCAGTGGAGGAGTAGGACTCATACTTTTTATTATCGCTTTGAAATCGCCGTACACCACAAGAAATTTCAACAGAGTGAGACTTACGTGTGAGAGTAGCTGTGGAGCTCCGATAACATTGCAAAAGTTTTTCTTGGAGTATCGGAATGAGCAGTATGCTATAGTGTTACAGTGGGAGAATTCACAAACTCTCCGCTTTCATTCACTTCTCCTCTTTTCCATGTCCATACAAACAGAAACCATCCTTGGATTTTTCATTTCAAAATGCAACACGTGAAACAGAACTGGGTTAACGCCATTTTCGGCTGGTCGAACGAAGGTCGTGAATGATAAAGTGAACAATCGATGTTGCACTGGTGCGACACCAATTACTGCTGTGCCTGATGAAATTTGCAAGGGATAAATCCAAGCATGCAATAAGAAGAGTTGTAGTTGCGTGAGAATTCCCATCAAACTGCAGTCTTCCTGTAATGGGCGCTTTGGCTCCTTCAACATAGCGCCAACCATTTAAATCTGACTATAATGCAACGTTTGCCAGTTTTCTTGTTGTGAATGGTACTCGTATTTCCTAGCTCTAAATCGCATCACTAAGCTGTAGTTGAGTGGAAGGTGCGCAAAATGAGGCAAAAGCACCTCACGCAAATATAGCGTTAGAAGAGATGAAGTGATTCTCATGCAGAATTGTGAGACTATGGTATATTACACTCGTATTTTCAGGTATTAGATCGCAGTGCACGATTAGATTGAATGCGGATGTCGTGAGTAAGGTTGGGTTAAATGATATTTTATATGTGGAAGTTGCTCGATGAAATCGTCTGGGTAACGTATCGTGTTCTTCGGTTCTACGGTTGTTGATATCAGTTTAGCTGTATTTTGTGCAATCGAAACTAATGTCCAACCTAACAGGTTTTCAAGTATAAGGAACTAGTTTCCAGTGTGTAGCAGTCCTACCAAGCATATTAAAATAAGTGGCACTATTCGAAGGGCTGATATCGCAATATCTTTAATTTATTGTAAATTTTTCCAGAAAATTAGCTGTCGATTTGAGACATCAAAGAGTGCCAATAGTTGTGGTGCACTAGTTTTCTATTTCTGATTTGGCGGGGATGATACGATTTATTCTCATCCAAAATCGTGCAGGCAAAACTCGATTGGCCAAGTGGTACATGAACTTTGATAACGATGAAAAACAGAAACTGATTGAGGAAGTGCATGCTTGTGTAACGGTACGAGATGCTAAGCACACGAATTTCGTGGAGGTATTTTTTCCCTCTCTCTAACTCTCGTATATCCAGTTAGTTTAGAATTGTCTAGCCAAGAATATTGTGATTCAAGATTTACGAAACATCGTTTGGTAGTTTTGCAATGGAGCTTAAGAAATATTTGACGGAAATACATGCAACTCAAGAAATGTTTGGCATCCGTGAAATCGCTGTAAGATTCTTGTTCTTAGCATATTCTCATACTTTCAGTTCCGGAATTTCAAAATCGTCTACCGGCGCTACGCTGGCCTGTATTTTTGCATTTGTGTTGATATACTAGACAATAATTTGTATTATCTGGAAGCAATACACAATTTTGTGGAAGTTTTAAATGAATACTTCCATAATGTCTGCGAACTCGATCTAGTCTTCAATTTCTATAAGGTACGCATTTCTTCTTTCTTGCTCATTTTATGTGTACAAAGTTTAAAAAATGAAAAGAATCACACGGTTTAAGGTAATAGGAAATCTGATCTCTTAAATATATTACAAGACATCTTCTGGAAAACTTTCCCATGCCGCAGTGTTGCGCGGACTTATGGAAATAGTTTCGAAGAGAAGTGTAAACTTGGTGCCATATTTCAGTACATTTCGCTAAGTACTTCGGTTCTATACTCTTAATAGTGGTTGATGCTTTTGGTAGACAAGTTTTGTCATTATAAAAATAAGATTGAATTGATAAATTTTCACCTCATCGATTTTCATCTTATTTTTGTTGATCATTTTTTAGTTATCATACCTAGCTGGACGTATTTATTTATCGATGTGTTTCTTTTTCGAGAAAATGTTTAATCAAAATGGTCTTTCTTCAAACTTATTTTAGGTTTATACAGTTGTGGATGAGATGTTTCTGGCTGGTGAAATACGTGAAACTTCGCAAACTAAAGTGCTAAAGCAATTGCTTATGCTTTCATCCTTGGAGTAATCGAATAGTTTCCTATGCAAATTTTAAATTTTCAGAGTAAATATGTATATCTTAATGTAACGGAAACTGTAGGTAAAATTTTGTAGTTATTTGTTCATGAGTAACTTTGCAGTATCTGCTACCATGTTGCTAAGAAGTGAAATTGATATGGGGTACTAAGATCTTTTCATATTTCACTATGTTGTGGGGATCAGTAGCAATGACATAGAAGATCCATAATTTGCATTTTATCAGCGAGTTCAAATTAATACTTAGTTTTTTGCAGGTTTGCTTCCTTAAACCAAATTTGATGTGATGCTTTCATTTAATTAATAAGGATGGTTCTTTAATTTTATGTTATAAATCTTTCAAAATGTAGTGAGTGCATAGTCCAGAAATAGTGTTTTGAAGATTGACGTGATTTTTGCTGTGTTTCGCATAAATTCGGTGTGAGAATCCTAAAGAAATTTTTTAATTAGTACTAAATATTTTGCATTGTGTGAAGATGGAACAAGCATTCAGCTTAAATCACATAATCTTGAATAAGATGGATACCTGCGAATAATCACTTCTTTATCGTTTAGTTTTTTTTTGCTTTCTATGTTTTTATAATATTCGATCATATTTCATTTGTTATTACGAGTATGAAGTACCACGTCTTTTGTTATCGTTGGTGAAATTTGTCCTTAAAAATTAAACACTTCATTTATTTACTAACTGATTTTTGAAATTCATTCATGTTATCGTATCACTATCGTTTACTATTAAGTTGTACCAAGTGGTTTGAAACGACATGGATGGAAATTTTTATGGGTGCTGAAACTTGACTTCGTTATGTGTTTGCAAGTAACAAGAAGAGTGTGTATATGCGAACTAAAAGAGCTAACTTGTAAGCGATTCTTACTTCCTGAATATTTCGGAATATGTTCTCATTCGTGACAATGTAAGTGTAGGTTTGGAGTATAAATATGGGAAAGTATGATTGCTAATAATATGTGTGCAGTTAGTGTCGATGTTGAAAGCTGATGATAGCTTTTGATATTTTACATGGGGAAGTTCATTTTTATTATACGCTAAAAGTCCTCTTTGGTTCCTCTTGTTTTTTGAGTAGCGTGGAAGCTATAATTTTTTTTAATGTCTTTTGATGATCGAACCTCGAATTGACAGCGATCATGTTGAAATAAGCCGGTTTCTGTGAACTTCGGGTGATTTCTTTCACTTAGTTCGGTCTCGCCTACCCAAATAATTTCTTGATGCTGATTATATGATTTGATCATTTTCGTGTAAACTTAGGATAAAAACTATATTGTGGCAGTATTGGTGTACTCATTATATTAGTTTTTCCTACCTTCGAGCAAATGCATTTCTACAAAAATTTGTTCTTGTCATCTCAGAACGTTAAAGTGCTAATACATCTCATTCTACAGTTTTAGCTTGGGGAAGAAGGTTAAGCTGTGCGGTATTTGCTTGTCTCATCTTCCCATGTGGTGTTATTCTCGATTAGAGAACTTTCTCTTTTCGCTCGTTCAAATAGACAAGACCTGCTTTAAAACTGTAGTGGAAAGCATAAGTTTACACCATATGAAGTGTTCAAGATTTTCTGTGTTATGGAATTGCTGAAGGAAATGTTTTGCATCGTATAGCAGAAGCCTCGAAATTTTCACTTGCAGACATCAAGATGTTGGCAATGAATGTTCTCAGACTTATCCTGATTTGCTCTTATAATTTCGAGTTTGGTTGGGTGAGGAAGGGAAGTAAAGGATGTTCTGTTTTGGGCTGAATTGGCAAGTGTAGGCTACTGGAGGTCAGTTTCATGTTGATGTGGACAGTAGAGGGGACTGAATTAGGGGCTTTTTGCTATCGGAGAGTTTGAAATTGGAAATGACATATCATTCGTTGAGGTGAGGTGGGCTCGTGAAAGTGTTTCCATTGATGCGACAGATGTAATTGCGAATGAATATTCGACAGTTCCATGCATTCGCAAACATTTCAAATATTTGTACAATTTATCTCTGAAAACAGTTGCTCGGTGATATAATGTCAATCTGAAATTCACTAGGTTTGGCGATGACTGAATTCGGAAGATTTGAACAGTGGCGCCTTTGGAGCTGCATAGACATTTTCAGCTGGGAATAGTCGGTGATAAGTTATCCAGTCTTACCTGGCAAGTTTGTCGATTTCCAAAGTCGTCTTTGTGATTACTGCAGTGCAATTTTTTGTATAATCCAAAGCTGAATGATTAAATTTCGGTTTACTTGCTACAACCTTGCGATATGATTATAATAAGCGCAGGAGTGTCTCTGCCCTCCGTTTGCAAGGAATATCCCTCATCTCGCACTTTCGGATTTGGCAGTTGAACTATTCTTCGCTCCATAAAAGATGGACATAGTGAACAAAGGTCAAGCTCTGTTATGCGAAAGGGGATGAGGTGATTTGTTATCGGTGCAGAGAATGAATGTTAAGCTTTCGAATCCTTGAAAGTTCTGATTTTCAAAGAAAAATCCCGTTTGTGTCTAGGAACCGTGGAAGGCA
The DNA here is from genome assembly GCA_013365375.1 of Litomosoides brasiliensis. Lineage (NCBI taxonomy): Eukaryota > Metazoa > Nematoda > Chromadorea > Rhabditida > Onchocercidae > Litomosoides > Litomosoides brasiliensis. The sequence continues at coordinate 14,820 of JABVXW010000565.1, read as the reverse complement.
CCCAAAAGCAAATCTTTGTCAGTAAATTAAAAAGAGGCGTAAAATAACTTTCTTTTCAAGAAGGAGGTCAGAAATAGTGAATGAAATGATCCTTCTATGGGACCTATCTCTTATTTCTCGTTTAATAGAACTGCTTGGAAAGCCTTACATTCGATGACTTCTCTGAGTGGGTAGTGTGAAATGGAGGAATGAACTAAAATAAAATGAATGATAACAACATCCTCGTCAGGTGGTCCATCTAATTTTTTGTTGACTTTTAGCTGTACGATTATTATTTAATACACAAAATGACTTTTTTTCGATTTGCTCCCGACACGAGTACAAAAGAAAAAAGAGCCTGAAAAGAGCAAATAGGGACAACTACGACTGGAACCTGGAGAGTTGTAGTCGTAATTGTGCCTATTTGTGATTGTTCTGAAAATAACATTTCGATTAAATTCGAACAAGATAGCATCATCTTTCTTCCTTGTTTCGTCGAGTTCATCTGAAAAATTGAAAAAGAAAGAAAAACCGATGATATTAAAGAGAGGCGAAGAATAACAGGGGGTCGGAAGGAAAACCGATTGGAGAAATTCTGATCAAATGTTCTCCATCATTTCCCAATTGAAATTTCAGAAAAGGGAAAAAAATTGGGAAGTAATCATAACGTGCAAACATGGTGTTATTTATTTTGATTCTAATTTATCTCAAATGTGACAACTGTGTCAACTGTGCTTATAACGGGAGGTGGGAGTGTCGTGGGGTTGGTGCTGAACCTCATCACACATTGTGACAAGATGAAGTGTCGTGGACTGCTTGCCACACCTGTAAACAATTTCCAATTTTGCTTGCTTTTGCTGACCTCTTGTGTAGAGGAGCAAATTGATTAGCACTGATTTAAGAAAACTACATCTACCACAACAGTTCCAACAGTAGTGCCAGAGAACGGACCAGAGAATGGTGGATATCGCTTTACCAGAAACAGACTCTTGCTAGCCGTTTAGCTGCTTATTTTATTCCATCCGCTAAGCCGATGCTGTCAAAATTAATATGATTAATCTCTAACTGGAAAGTCAAAGCAACAGTCGTCGTCTTTTCCCAAAATAGATTCCGGACGAAAATCAGTGGTGATTGTTGTGAACAGAACCGTTCCGGTTGCTGTTCAGTTTTTCTCTTTTTACTGGGCGACGGTAATGGACGGTGAGAAAGGCGGGTTGGTTGAGGTAAAGATCGGAAAGGTAAAGTTGACGAGCCTAAGTGTGGCAACATTCAACTCCTTTCACTTCATATTTCGTAATCCTTCCACTTCATATTTCGTAATTATAACACATCTAATAATTATTATTGCCCTTTTTATAGTAATAATTACTAATGACAGTAGTATAGTAATGATAATAAAAATAGTAATGAATAATGGTAGTAATAATAATAAATAAATTGTTATTAAAAGAAACGGTAAATTATCAGTGTTATTATTATTATTATTATTATTATTATTATTATTATTATTATTATTATTATTATTATTATTATTATTATTATTATTATTATTATTATTATTATTATTGTTATTATTATTATTATTATTATTATTATTATTATTATTATTATTATTATTATTATTATTATTATTATTATTATTATTATTATTATTATTATTATTATTATTGCTATTAGTGTTTAGTGTTGTCCCTCGTTGAGTGGCGGCTCTATTGCTAGATGGTGCGATGAGGTCGCTGTTGTAGTTTGTTGACGTTGACGTACAAACGATTCATCCACCTATCCACCGGTAATACCATCGCACCCATTCCATCCGCCTTTTCCTGCATATATGCACAAAATGCTTTTGTTGTGCTGCTCGCTGCCTCAGAACAAGTTTACAGGTATTATAAATGTGCGTGTTTTTGCCAAGTTATCATTCCAAACCTACAACATTTGCGCCTTTTCCTCATTGCGCGCAAATATCTCCTCTGTCCGAGGAGGATTCTTCTCACTTAAATAAGTTTCACTCCTCACCAGTGATATTTGGACTAGTCATATTGCTTGCTGGACATTATGACCCCTTTATTTCAGAGAACTTCCATATTTGATTAGGTCTACCATTTTGCATGGCCGTCTTAAAGATTCTTTTTTAGAAACTGTTGCCACTAAAATCCCATTTTTGAAATTCAAATATAACTTTAGATATACTATGAGTACCACCTTCTTAATACCACATTAACTCTTAAGATTCTATTCGTATGAAGTGCAGTGCACTATTGCGTTCTTTGTAAAGGATATTTCGTACTTCCTAATTACCGTCAGTTTTGCATCGTCAATGTTATTTGCGATTACTGCAACAATTCGCTGCTAAACATTACAATTAATTAGCGATTTGTTTGGATAAAGTTTTCCTTTAAAATTTAGAAATTTTCAAAGGTGATGGTATCGCATTCGCTGTTTGTTGGTATTTCTGCCTTCATCAGAATGTTCATTTTGGTAAGTTTTATAACAATTAATTTAACGTATTGACATATTGACTTCAACAGAAGTGTGTTGCACTGTTTAGAGCAAGCGTTGTACCGGTAAGGTTTTCCTGAAATGTTTCAGCAATTTTGTTTTCCTTCGTTGTATTTTCATTTTCTTACTTTCTTGCTGAGTGTCTGATATCAATGTAGTTTCCTTCGCAGGAAGGGATAGTTTATTAATTGATTAGTTAGTCCAAAGTATCCGAACAAGTGATTCCGCGCAGATTTTATTTATTCGTTGTTACGGAAAAGTGTTAAACCGATTGGAGGTAATTTGGAAGTTCGCCACAAATTGTTTAAAATGGAAGAGGAACGACGAAACACATTCACTGATCACTGGAAGTCTGATCGATCCGCCACTTTTTGCTTCTGTCATTACCATAAGCGTCACTTTTACTACCACACTTAATTGAATGTTTCAGTTACTTGTGCTCATCTCGGTGATATTAATTTTTACCGCACCCGGTGTGTGCTATACGCGATACATCAACGATATTCAAGTAACTGATGAGATCTGCCCGAGTGAGAATTTTCTACCAATGGGTATCAACCGATGGAGCAACGGTGTGCACTTCCAGCATCGTGGACAAAAGTATCATTTTCTTCTCAATTGATACAATTTTTGTAAGTCTATTAAATGTAAAATTCCCTTATGTTTTCTTTTGAGTTATGTTAAGTGCAGTTCCCACTTTATTTTTCTTCATGAAAATTTCGATTTGGCTTATTAGGGGATTATCCTGGTCTGGTTAAAGTATTCCTTTGCGGACACATTCTTCATTTTAAGAGAGAAACGATACTAAAGTTTGTGAAGTGTAAACAACCTACACTTTACTAACTTATGTTTACATAGCGAGATTTGCTTGTTATATACAACTCTGTGATTATCGCTTCAATCGTATTGAAAGAGTTTGTCTGGATCCGGTTTTTGCTGGAGGAAATTATGACGACTAAATTTTTCCTGAAATCTCATGACATTGCCGCATTTCTTAATGGCCGCATTTCGTCAAATCGTAGATGGGATGGAGCGACGTTTTTTAACACATAAACTTTCATAAACAACAAATCATCCTCTCTTCTACGGCAACATCTTAAAATTACCACTTTTCGCTCCATTGGCGACCAACCAATATAAGTTCAGTGCGAAGGAAGTGGTATTTCAAAGCGGTACATTAAGAGCTTATAGTATTCGGAAACGATGTCTTTCATCTGTGGTATTCTTCTAGTTGTGAACAGAGTGATATTCGAATTGCAAAATATTAGCGGTGCAAGGGGTGGTGCACGGGGAAAATTGTCTGTTTGTCCAGTGGTGCTTGCGTTCTTCTTCTCAGTTCGGTTTATTCGGAAAAAATGCGGAAAAGTGTTGTTTTTCGATCCTTCGGTCTAATGCATGCGTGCTTGGGCACTGTCCACATACACAGTATTTACAACTATGCATCAGATTTGCCAAACTGTTTACTATTCCGAATGTGCAGCCATTATTGGCGATTGAGATGTGGTAGTGGAAAAATTCGGAATGAGAGCATAAAAAACCCAAATTTAAATTAAAAAATCAGTATTTATCTTCTTGAGGAATCAGAATGAGCCTTGAGAAATGACGTTGAATTTAGAAAATTTGAACTCGAATGATGTTCAGACAGTAATGATCGGTGGCAGAATTTTGTGGAATAAATTAAAACCCAGGAATGTTCGTTCTATTTGGCTAGAAACCTAATCTGACTACTCCCCCGCTTGCTCCTTCTTCATTTATTTGCTTAATTAAAACTATTAACTTTCAACAATCACGTGAAACTTCTAGTAGAATGCTTAGGTATTATCCAATGTTATCTTTCAACCCTTATCGGCCTAACCCTCATCATTCTTCATATGCTGGTTTCTCAAATGCTTTATGAATGTTGCAGTGTTTGGGGTCAACTGGCGGTCGCCATGATTGCGGTATTGTTTGCTTTGCCGCCACTTGGGCTAAGCTGTTTCCAGATCGCTACCGGTTCCTCCCTATTTTATGTGGTGAGCTTTTATCATGCCATTTTCTTCCATGATTGTCGTCCTTCCATCCTTATCACATTGCCTTCACTCAGAACAGTTTCCATCTATAGTGGCTATAAATTACAGATGAGATTAATTAGCAAAATCACCTGTTCACAGCTGGTACTCAGTTAAGATGGATAGATGCAATACAAATTATGACTTGCTGTTTTCAGCGAAGAACTTTTATTTATTTATCGATGACTTCTATTTAAGTACATCGATCAACTAATCATACGTGTTCTTTGCTCTCCAAAAACGTGCAGCAGTGAGGAACACACGCTTAGTCTACCCAGCTGCAGGACACTTTTATCCCTTACCTTCCTTGATAAAGTAACGGTGATAGATTATTATTATTATTATCACCAGCACCACCACTATATCGCCATGATTTTCTTGAAGAAATTTATGTTTGCAGCAAATATGTTTCTCGATAGTATCAGCAGTGACATTCCTGGCTCTCGGAGGTGTGGAAACGTGGTATGCAACCGGTTACAGCCATATGGGGTCACTAATTCGACAAATTGGTGGGGGCCAGTTCAGTGGTTGTATGAATCTGCCAAACTGTGATATATTATTTGTCGTTAAAGGATGGGCAGCTGCCGCGGTTGGCAACAGTTTACAGTTGTTTATTTATTACTGTTATTTAGGGTTTTCTGTCCTACTGATTTTTCTTAGACTTATTAAAAGAGGCAAGTCCGAGATTGCAAGGGTGCTGCAAAAAAGACTTCCGATTTAGGGGTGCAATTAACTGATGTGCCATTTGAAATCTGGAAAAATTAGTTGAAGAAAATTGCACTTGGTTAGAGATCTTTAAGATAATAAACTATTAATTACTAGCTTCCTGATTTAAAGACAAAGTCTTTTGCCAACGAGTAATCATTCATCTGAAGTTTTTATTTTGATTGAATAAACTGATTTACCTCTGGTTTTGGGAGTTCGTCTCATCTTAGAGCAACTTACCGCCTGCTGCTAACTCCCAAAATCTTTTCAGGCTTTCTTATTCTTATGTGCTGTCCTTTTCCTTCTGGATATCGGAATACAGCTTCTTCTAAGAGACAAGTAAAACTTTTTTCCCTCGAGAGCTCACTGGGACTCAGTTTTGTCAGTGGATCATTCATTCTAAAAGTTCAATAATGTGAATCGTGGAATATTCTTCTCTGCATTTAGGCTTTCTCGTCAGCACAAAGTTATATTCCTTTCAATGAATAATTGCAGATATTCGCAAACATTTACAACACCGATGTCGTCTCACGCTTCATACGGCCCATCGGAACCGAGCCGTGCCAACGGTCATCGCACGAGAATACACGTTGGAAGTAAGTTTTCAACTACTTTTTTAAAATTATTCACATAAATCAACTTATCAGGACATGTTAAATTTGCAGAAGCGCTTTAAATTTTTTTGCAAAAGTCGATTTATAATTTTAACTAGCATGAAACTACTTCACAAAACTTCCAATGAGATAGTAGTAAAGCGGTGTTTGGATGTTATGTCTTGGAATATCAATTAGATCATTTACTGAACTGTGTGAAGTAGTCTCAAGAAGAAATTAAAGTGAAGTAGTTGTGGAATGTCTTTCAAAAGGAATACCTTTTCAGATTGATCAGAACTGAATGATATCACTGGCGGCGGCCTATCTTTGTTTAGGATTTGTACAATTTCTGCACCGAATTCTCAACCGTCAATTGCGTGGCTGTATTTGACTTGATGAAATCCGAATTAAGGCGGAAAGATTCGAGTGAGAGTGGTGGTAGTACAGTTGTAATTCTTCTTAAAATACAGTACTCTGATATTCACAGCAGTTGGGAAATTGGTCTTTTATCACATTAGCTTTTTTTTTCTTTCCTCTCTTTGGATTTTTAAAACCGAAACTATTTTCATTTGCCAGATCCGAATTCTTGTACAGTGAGACAACTGTTAAAACTACTTAGAAATGTTTCATAAAAATTTGAAGAAATGAAAAAGACACAGCAATTGTTCATGTCATTTCATTTATTACGATTTCTTCCTCATTAACCTTCCCTTTTTTATTCTTATCGATGTGCTGCGTAAGTGGTCGAGTTTGGTGTAGAATTTGTGGAGTGGAAGATAGCCACTATTTAAATTCAAAATTATGAAAAAATAGAGAACAAAGGAGCTCCGTTTTCTGAAACTGAACTTTTTCGGAAGGGAAGGAAAGAGCTTCTCATGAAGTCGAATCAAAGACTTCTCTCCTAATACAAAAGAATTGCTCGTGCACGTGTTTTTTTTGTAATGTTTACTTATTTTCAAAATAAGTTTGATAAACAAATCAATAAGAACTCGTAGCATTTGCTCCGAGTCATCAATGCAGTAACTGTTTATTTTAATGTATTCAAATTCCTTCGTCTTTCTTCACGAGCAATTTTAAATCATCCTGACCACATCAGTAATCTTCCTCAACTTCCATCTGCTCTTTCTTCCTTTCTCTGGCAATCTCCGCATTAATGTATACTTTAAATTTCCGAATGAACCGCGGTAAATCATAACTGTAAAGTACAGGTGTAAATCTTGTATATTCCTAAAAAGCTCTCTGGAAGTTTCTATTTTGAAAGACTATAGGTGGAAGTTTAAAGAAATAACCTGAAATCGGTGTCGATTACGATAGCATGATCGATATAACTTAGCGACGGTTTTTCAAACTCAACGCCGCATACTACTGGTAGTCTGATGCCTAAAACGGGATTTCTGAGGAGGAATTTGATATTGGTTTTATGCAGAATTTGAACAAAAATCAAGGTAAGCCTGAGCAGCCATGAAGTTAAGTGGTAGAGAGCCTTTCGGCTAGCACTTGAGGCTTCACCTCGCTGATTGAACGCAAATCGTAGACGCTTCTTTATTTTTGGCCAAAGTTTCTTTGGTACCACGCTGTTTAGTGCTTTGCGAATAGCATTTGCAAATGTTCCACCAATTCCCATATGAAAAGGAAAATATTACGTGCATAGTTGAATGTCTTGCTGACATTAAAAGAAAATTCTTCCCTTATCGGAAGCAATTAAGTCATTTTAAACAAACCCCTGTCATCTTGATGTCCACGCCGGTCAATGCCACGTCACCATACAAGCGGCTGTGTCTGAGATATGGGCGAACCTCAAATATTATGTAGAAGAGGAGCGTGAATGCGGAGAAAAGTAAGTAAGTCTTCACTGGGAAGAATGTCCAACAGAAATATTCACCAGCAGAATCTAATTCTACTACTCTGCATTACTGATCGCTTTATTGGATAGGCAGTGTGAACGGAATATGCAATTCACTCTCAAACATACCTGTGAGAGTTGTGGAATAGCAATTAATTTCATATCCGTAATTTTAATTACATCAGGAATTGTTCTAAAATCAAATGTTTTAAAAATAACAAAGTAAATCGGCTTACTGTTACATCAAGTTCAGCATTAGCATTGACAATGTTGTGCCTTTGTGTTTTGCCGATGAATAAAATCAACAAATCAACTTGTATGTCAATCTTAACACCTTGTTCACTGATAGTGAGATGTGGTCGTCTGAAACAGTTTGGGAATTTCTTTCGCTTGCAAGCCTTCCCGCACAATAAATTCCATGGCATTAATACGACAGAAAACCGTAAATGTCGAACATGCCATTATATATTTCCAAAACCATATTTCTCTACTCAAAACCAGGAATTAATCCGAAATGTAGACTAGTACCAGGTAACCTTGAAACAGTCTTCGCTAAAACAACTTCTGCATTTCAAGATGAAAAATTATTGATAAGATTTTGAGACGGTCTCACCTAGTTAGATTAGCAATGAATTGGAGCTCACAGCGAGCGCAAAGCAATCTGGCTATCGGCTTTATGAATTTCGGCAAGTTGTGAGAACGGAATGTTTCACGTAACACTCCCATATCTTCGTCGTAGACATGTGAGAAGAATGTGTTTGGCACATATTCGCTGATAATCACACCAAACATCTAATTAAAAAGGAGTAAATGATGAATAACCGAGTGGGATGGAGCGGTCATTTCCTGCGACACATCCAGTATCCTCGCTCACCAAGCAGAGGGGCAAGTCTCTCAAACGTCACACTTTTTATTTTTAATTAACTGTGCCAAAATGTGATACCCAATCGGACGAATACGTAATTAACGAACTTTATTACCAAAAGCTGATATGTTGAGCATATTTGGTCGATTGACATTTTTAGCTTTTTGTCCAAAAAATACGATGCCTGCATCAAGCCCGAATATCACATCCTAGAAAATAAGAATCCGTGCTATTTTCCATATTTCATACTATTTGGAAGTTCTTTCTATATGTGGAGAAATCCAGGTAGATGGCACTTTCTGAAAGATATTATAATAGCCTAAAAACCAAGAAGAATAATTTACATGTTACCTCGCTCGAGAACTTTGGTGAGTAGAGCAAGGTCAAATCAGGTGCCCAAAGACCATCTTTCAACAGTGGATTGAAGCGTTGAGTTTCAGGACTCGCACCAAAATACAAGTCCCGTTTCTTCCGCAAGTAAATCGCTTCTCCGGAGTATGTTATTACATTCATGTCGATCCGATCTTCAGCACACAAGTCGGCTGCGAATTTTGCTGCCAAATCCTCGTCACTTTCTACCTGCAAGGTAAACAATTTTGGATTTTTTTTTTGGAACGATCATATTGTTGCTAGAGTACCACAAAAGATGTTTGTTTCTTTGTGTTTAGATGACAATTTCTTTTAAATCAGTTAAGTTGATTTGTTTATTAAGCGAACAAATGGCATTTTAAAAACGTGGAGGAAGCTTATGATAATTGACAGAAATTAAATTAAATTAACAATTTTATACGTTGTTGTAGTAGGGAATTTATAAGCAGAATGGTTACATTTAACCTTTTCGTTCGATGTTTCATAGAAGGCATTTTCACTTTCAGCGCTTTCTATTGCTTTTGCATTAGCTGGTTGAAATGGTTCACCGAATTTTAATAGATGTGTGGGCGTTGGCGCTGATGATTGCGTCGATTGTGGAATAGGCGTAGTCATCAAAATCTTAATTTAAAGCAACTATATGTGAAATACGCTTATCTGTTTTTTCTTTTAGAGTAAGATGAAAGTAACCTGTTGCTTTTGTTTTTCGAAGAACTGCCCTATTTTTATTGCAAGCTGACAAAGTTCGCTCCCCAAAACATCGGTTACTGCTTGTTCAATTATTGACCTGCTCGTAAATCGCAATATTTTAATGATAATTAACTTCTGGCATTTTGCTCCTTCAGGAATGGTATGCTGAATAAGGCTGACTCGATAATAAATCGGTGAATTAAAACTTTTGCTAACTATATTTGAGTGTGATGGAAACAAATTGCTTACCTGAGCAAATTTAAATAAGTCGACATGTCGCCAGCGAAAACAATTCTTACAAGGTCAGAAGTGACATTGCACACAGGTGTCTATAGAGGGTTATACTTAGTTAGGAAAAAGTAAGAAGTGGCAAATGTGTGTCACGATGGATTTAATGATAATAACTGCTGCGACTGTCTAACAGAGATGAATTCCCTCACAATGGAAACAGTAAACAATATGAGGAAGAAATTAAAAGGCAGGTATTAAGTAAGAGCTCAGAATAGGTGAGGTTAACTTAATTTTTCAACATGCATAAAATTCAAAAATGAATTCCTTGAAGTAGTCAGTGTCGCACTGAACCATTTTATAGTTAAGAAAAAATGAACATCTGACCTCAATAATGTTCAGTCTTTCGCTTTCATTCCGACTGATGTGTATTTCCATAATGACACTTAAATTCTGTACGTCAGCCTTCAACTTCCCTTTATGCGTGCTGAAGAAGGTTGAAGCGTCGTATACCGCGTTAAGCATTACCTGAGGCAGGAATACGTACGCTCCAATACCTGTAAAGTTTTTTAATTGCAGTCGGCTTTTTTTACGTTTACATTTTGGTATGTAAAAGTTGAGAGATGAAATTTGAGGAAGTTAAACAGGAGCTACTCTTTGCTACATTATTCTGTGAAACTAACTTGGCAGCGACTGAAATTCAGCTACGTGGTATCTCGATGGGATGTAGTGAATGAGCTATGATCAACCGAGTATTATTATCAATTACTGTTAAGGGAAAAACGTATGTTTCGGAGAGGTCTAAATGACTGTTGCAAAAAAGGATCGTCACATAAGAGTAGGAGCAATTGAGACTAGGGAAATCAGTACTCGTCATTACAAGTAATGGCATATCAGTGCTGCAGAAAGCGATCGCTGATGAAGGTGACCGAAAAACATTGATCGCTTATGCACGGCTAAACACTAATCAGTGGTGTTCTTGATTAGGTTCAGACTTGTAATTTTCTTTGGTAATTCCAAGTGTTAGTAATAATGTAATTTTGTATGGCTTGGGAAGGAATTAGTTTTACAAAAGGCTTTTAGGAAATAGCAAGTTACATGGCAACACTTAGTTTATTAGGCAATAGGCTTGACAAGATGACAGGAACGAAAGGTTTGCTCACCAACATTGGCAAGAAATTTAGCCTTTATCGTCGGACTACTAAATTTATCGACAGTTAAATGTAAAATTTTGATTTGTGGCAGCTCAATGGTTGGAATTTCGGATTTTTCAAGCAATTGTGGTAATGCCTCGGCAGCCAAACTTGTGATATAATCCACACCCTAAAAGTAATCTGACTTTTTAATTAAAATGTGGTAGTAATTAAAGTTATAAATTGAGAAGCTGATGGAATAATAATGTAATGACGTCACTGCATTAAATTTGTTGCTTACTTTTGAGTCAATGTGGGACAAGTGAGGCAAGCGTACCGCGAGAAGACATTTCTTACGCCCAAAGAATTCCAATTAAAGTTTATGGACACTAAGAAAAGCAACATTTGACATCGAAAGATTTCAGCTCAACCTTTTGACTGATTCGAAAGTATATTCCAGCCGGCACGCCTGCATGCTGATCGATTTCCTCAAGTCGTAGATTATCTGGCCCAGTTTCCAACATAGTTGGACTTCCGGCACTTGTTATTTGCCCGTACCCATTAGACAAACCGTCTACAGGTGTGTCCGTTGACAAATTCAACTGCGTACTTTCTCCACTTTCAACCAGATGGAGGGAGCAGACAATAAATAGGAGAGAGTACTTTGCAGGATTCATAGTTAGAAAGCGTTGTCTAAAAAAGTGTAAGTGAGAAATAAGCGCATTAATTCATGTGACTTAAAAAAGAGAAATTAAAGTGTAGTAAGAGGAAGCCGATCGTAGTGAAGTTCAGATCGTTGAAAGAGAGCAGCTGCGATGATTGCAGTGAGGAAGGGAAGGTCAGTGAGATGAGATGAGCAGATGACGCAGCAGCACAGTTTGCAGTGCTTTTCCTTTTAATTTGTCGTAGAACTTCTGTTCTCTTCATCTCTTCTTTGTCTCCTCCAAAGATTCTTAAATGTAAAAAAATCTTAGATATAATTTTGGTCGGAAATGGTCAGAAGAGCTTTTAATGATTATGCGCAATTGATCAGAATTAGCTTTTAGCCATTTCACCTGAAACATCTAAAACTGTTCGTAATGACTTTTAACTTGTCGCTGAAAAAGGTAATCGTCACCTTATTAAAAACATTTCATCTATCATGGCAAAAAATTTGATCTCTTCACAAGTTGCATTTGTAATTAATTCCACAAATAAGTCAATATCTAAGTTTAAGTCTTAAAAAATGATGAATTTTAAGTGGCATGATTATCCTTCGAAGCTATCAAATACAGCCTGGAATGCGTGGACCTAGCAAGCGGTTTTTCGAAAGATGGAATCTTCACACGTGTGGGAGTGACTCCACTAAATTATTGAGGGACGTAAATTTAGAGTCAAACTGAATTCTTATTAAGCAAATATAAACTTAGGGTAACTGGTTGTGTTTCGATCTATCCGAGCCCTTTCATCCATCTCCTAAGGCATCAACAAACCTCACTGTTATGCACAGCTCTTTGGGTCTTGTTAGTTTTTTATTAATTTGCTTACATCTCATTTCCCACCGTATGGAGGATTTGTTAAACGTCCCTAAAGAATCAAGTTACAAAGAATTTCACTCGGTTCTTTTTCAAAACATCCCTTCCTTACCTACCTCTCTGCGTCTTTCGTACGTCACAAAAGCGGAAGTGGTGATAAGCATCTATGCTTTAAAAAGAGTTTTAGTTTGGTAAAAATCACTCTACTTTAAATGGAGCTGAATATGATCGGCCATTAAACTGTCCTCCTCACCTGAGGATTCATTCTGAAGGACTGGTTGAGAGAAATGCATCTAAAGTCTCCTCCTGTCTTACTATGAACGAAATAAAACTCTGCTTTGTCCAATCCAACTGCAACTAAGCTATCAGCCTGTAGTGATAAAAAAGAATAGTGAATGGTCACGAGATGACAACTTAATGGTTAACCGAAAAAACCATTAAATATTAATTTTTGGAGTTAATTTGCTTTTTTTTATTTCCGCCAATATTGAAAAAACACTTATGGAATGTTTTGAACTTTAAATCTAAAGAAGCAGAAACCAATTAAAGCTACCACTTTTTACTCTTTCCCTTACCTAATAATATAACTTTTTCACTCTTCAGAATCTCATTCCTTTAATGTCCTTCCTCAGCTAGTGCCCAAAACTTTCCGCTATCCTTATCAAGTACGTCTCCAGTCATGGAAACCGTTGCGCATCAAACAAGCGAATGCAGTTCCGATAAGTCTGCTGCAGTGGAAAAATCATTCGCATAGTGCGGAACGGTGATACCTCTGCAAATACAATGAAAATGAAGGGATGAATGTTCTCAAATCTACTCGTTTTTTTCTGAAGACCTACACGGTGGTTTCAACTCTTGATAAGTAAGGATCGGTGAGTGGCAATGAAGAAGTGAATTCAATAAATGAAAGTAACTAGTACTATTGGATATGAATCAGGCAGTAAAATGCATCTCCTTGGATCAAATCTTTGTACTGGTAGAATAATGATGGTCCTAAAAAGTCAGAAGCGATAATTCTTCCAACAGTTGTGCAGTCAGAGCTAAAGCAGTAATTTAACGGAATTGCTTATCAAACATGACGTAGACAGGCAATTACTAACTGCCTTCATATAACGTCGTACAACGCACCGTAATAAATGTAGCTCACTTCGACCGTCTTCCAACAATGCCTTGCATGCGTTAAGTCTTGAAAAACAAATTTACTTTCTTTCAGTTCCCCGAAAATTTCTGGAATTGACAATTGAACTTTGTCGTGGCTGAGTGGTCTAGTGGTATGATTCTCGCTTTGGGTGCGAGAGGTCCCGGTTTCGATCACCGGCTCAGCCCGTGGTTTTCCTTTAATTTAGCATATATTCTTTAGCTAAATGCGCCTCATTTAGAAAATCCCGCTAAACAAGGAGTTAGTAGTGCACCAAGAACACAGTAGACATTCTAACACGTTTGTCTCTTAAAATATTATGAAAATTTGCAACATTCAAATTTATCTCATAGATTATTGCTTAAACTCAGAAAATTAATGAGTGCCAAATAGAGCAGAATTTGGGCGAAACAGAAATAAAAGTGTTAATTTGCGGCCATCAACTATCTTTGGAGAATGTTAGCGTGATCTGCGCAACTACTCCACGTAACTACTTTGATTAATTTCAGAAAAATAAGAAAGAAGGCAAACTTGACTTCAAGAAAATTGTCCCGCCCACGTTTTTTTTTTCGGAGTTAACAACAAATTGCTATGTTCAATTTTACTTAGCGATTTGTGAAGGACTTTTATTTTTCCATTGATTATTTCCGGATGCTGACCGGACTTCTTTCTCCTGATAATCCTCATCTCCTTTTTTATCGATCAGTCATTTTTCTTACGTCTAATCATTATCTCTCGGGTTGCCATCAGAAACCGAATTGGAATGAAAAACAGTATCCTAACAATAAAGAGTCTTGACCTTTGGCTTTTAGAATGGTTGTTGAGCTGAAGGAATAATTGTTGATTGATTTAAACCAAACAGATGAAAAAACTTCAAGTTATTTCAGTGTAAGACACAGTCCACCGATTCGGAAGCCTTTCAAACTATAGACTGATAATTGGATAACGGAGTGAATGATTACGAAGGAATGAAAAACGTCCGGAATTCTTGTTTTCGACTGCCATTGAGAGGGAATGCAATAAAACGAAGGAATGGATGTTGTTCACCTCTTGCTGTTAGCCACTTCATAAGGGCTTTGCTACCACTCATAAGGGAGGATTGGATAATGCCCTCGGGATGTCAGTATGCGTCATGTTGAAAGTGAATAAAATATGGAAGATAATTAATGATTCTCGAGAAATACAAGAAAGAGGAAGGCTTACTCTAGCGGGGAGG
>JABVXW010000564.1:12739-25588 GCA_013365375.1 Litomosoides brasiliensis | reverse complement strand
ATGCTTAACATGTTATATAATGTTAAATATAACCTATTTGCTAGATAGTACGACCTATATGTTTAACACGCTTACATAAGTGACCATCGATAATTATCGGACTAAATTGTTAAGTTTCAACCGAGTTTCATTCTGATGTCAGTTCTCTATACGCAATTGTTAACGTGCCGAAATTCGCTTATGATAAAAATCTATCATTTTGCTACAAAGATTCTTCTGATTGGGCAATGATTGATTTCGTTACATTATTGATATATCTTACTAACTTTTATTAATTTAATCAAAAACAATGCTATCTTTATTCATGCGATATTCGATATTGAAAAATTGCAAAAATAATTTAATTCTTGTGAAGCGTTGTTTAATAGTTTGCTAAACAAGCAAACAGAAAGATATCCAACTTTTTGCTGCAAAAGAATTAGAAATAAAATTATCAGAAAATTGAATATTTACGCTTTAAAATTGTTTTAGTGAAATATGTCCATAAATATGTCAATATGTCCATTTGCGCCGCAGTACTGTAGCAGAAAACCTAAATTTAAAGTGTAAGTTAATGTTGAGCACATCCCACTGAACTTTTAATTATCCTGCCTAATCAGATTATTCCAATTATTTTTTGATTTTTATTTATTATTTAGAAACATATTAAATTTTCAAACTTCTTTCTATTGCCGATTTCATTTTCACAATTCATTTTCTCACCAATGCTGTGAGGCTTTTTTCTACCACAATAATTAATTATTATATTTGTTGTTGCTATTGGGAAAAATCAATGTTGAATTGTATAACTGTATATATAGAGGGAGCAGGGGAAATTTAATTTTAACTGTATTGCGGCTTTATTGATCTCATTTTAAAATTGTCAAATCTTTTATTGTTAACCTACCTCTCATTGAAATATCATGCATACCAGCTGACAGAAGTGAATTGCTAGCAGATCGATGGGAACAGCAGAATCACTACGCACGTTAACGTTGTTGTGGAATGGTAATAATGGTGGATCGTACTGCTGCTCACTGTGTGTGTCATTTTCACTTTTTATTTTCCGTGTACTTCTGAGCAACTTTTGAGCAATTTTTTAGCAGCTAACTTTTATTACTTAAAATATTTCATTGAACGTCTTTGATAGCTTTTACTTTAAAGCATTTATCATTGTTGGCTCTATTTATTCACTAAAATTTTCAACGCAACAACTTTCTACTAGGCTTTAAAGAAACTTTTAGTATTTCATTGTACAATATCTTGCATGTACACTTCGTTATTGCTTAACTCTACCAATTATTGCATAATTGATTGTAATGCCTTATTTCTCAGCCAATAACCTAAAATGTGTTGTATGTTAAAATTGGAATAATATTTCGGAAGAATTCAACATTAGAGAGTTCGAAAAGACGAAACGCAATAATTCTTTTGTTAATTTGTTTCCTATTTTCCTCACACTTATCAGCGTCATTTTATCAGTTCATTTTAAGAATGAATTTCATTGGTGTATTTTAAGCTTTTATGATTATTAAGAGGAAAAAATTCTTCATCCTTATGAAACAAAAATAATTAGATAAAAATTAGCAGTTTCTATTTGGAAATTATTGCAATAAAATAGAAACAAATGCTGCAAAAAGGCAAGAATGTCGAAAACTGAACTGAAATATCATAGAAGATAATTTGACCACCGGTAATATCATAAAAAAATTTCGTACACGTAAGTAAGCAAACACAGGTACGCTTGTATCGTTACAAAAATAGCACAGTAATTCAGGTGTGGTTAAAATAAAATGATCGTTATGCAATCAAACTTTTTTTGCTGTCATTTTGTACTTTTATCCTTCCGATCAGTTTTCTTAGTCTTCTAAATCGATAATTTAATCTCAAAGTTTGCAACTTTTAACATTTTACATTGACAGTTTCTGTAATACAATATAATTTAAGTACATATATATATATATATATATATATATATATATGTACTTAAATATGTACTAAATATGTATATTATTATATGTATATTATTATTATGTATATTATTTATTATGTAAATATGTATATTATTATTATATGTACTAATATATATATATATATATATATATGCGGCAAAATAAATTTATTACTTCAAGTAATTTTATTGAAATCTAATAACTTATTTTGCAATTTAACCCATTTCTTACATACAATAATAAAATTTGATGAATACGATTTTAATATTCGAAAATATTTTCACCTCTTAA
The DNA here is from genome assembly GCA_013365375.1 of Litomosoides brasiliensis. Taxonomy (NCBI): domain Eukaryota; kingdom Metazoa; phylum Nematoda; class Chromadorea; order Rhabditida; family Onchocercidae; genus Litomosoides; species Litomosoides brasiliensis. The sequence continues at coordinate 23,366 of JABVXW010000564.1, read as the reverse complement.
TAACATATTTCTCTGAGAGGCGAAATTTTGTTTTATCAGATTTTTCGTCATATGCGCTGTTGTTGTTGTTAAGGAATGGCAAATGATGAGAAAGTCTTCACGAGAAATCGTTCTGCTCGTAAAACATTATTTACAAAAATAAAGGTACTAAAAAAAGCGATTAAAGTTACTTTTCTTTTTCACAAAAAAAAATTTACAAATATTATTGATGTCGCTATGGAAATTGACATACGGTACTCATAAATGAGATGAATCCAAACGAAAGCCTCATTTATTTTTATTTTAATCGAATGCAAAACTACTAATGAAGTGAAAATTTTTCGTGAAGAAAAAGAAACAAAATAACTGTTAACTTTTATTGCAAGTTTAAATTGCAAAATTAGCAAAAATTAAAATTTGAAATAAAAGAATCTCAATGGGACAATGCAACGCAATTTAGCATTACAGTACTTATCAATTTAGAGAATAGGATTTGATGTTGTGAAATGCGAGAAACTGTTTAAATTAAATTAAATTATATGAAATTTGTTCAATCATTAGCCATGTAATAATAGATAAACTTGAATATACTAACTTAGGTTATCGACAAATGACATTTCGTGCTTCAAAGATAATTTCAAATTTCAGGAAAATCATAAATGGAGAAATGTACGTAATTTTCATATTTCAAACTTCATATGTATTTTTTATTAAAAACTAAAAAATTCTAGAAATATTTTAAATTAAATAATAAATGCCTATATTTTATTAAAAACTAATAATTTATCATAAAGTTTCTCCTAGCAGTAGTTGTATGTTTCAAATTTTAGGAGTTAAGAAAAAAAAAGCTATGATAATATTCGATACGCAAAATTTGATCAAATAAATTATCTGCTATTTTCACACGAAAAATATTGAAGTGTTTTTTTTCCTCTTTTAAATATAACACTTTCATCGCAATTTTGAAGTAAGTTATGTTTTTGTTTTTTTTTTCGTTTTATCTTCAATTCTAGTAGCAGAAATTTGAATAATGATTGTTCGTCTTCGTTCTGTGTAGTTTTTTTTTTTAAAAAAAACGAAATGAAAAATGAAAAGATTTGCTATTTCCTTTTTCTGTTGATAAATGACAGATTTTTTCTTCAGTCCTTGTTGGATTAAAAAATTACATGATAGAATGGGCATTTGATGGAAAAAATGTTTAAAATAAGAAGTAATGATTTACGCGTCTATCTAACGTCCGGTCAAATTATCATCCAAATTTGTTCAATTAATTTAAAATCAAAAAAAAAACAAATCAATCAATAAGTAAATAAACGAGTGGAGAAATAACAAGCACAAATTTGAGTTGTACCTCTAAAATTTAATTTGTAAAAAAAAATGAACAATAATTTTCCACAATTATCGTAACAAATACTAATTGTAAAAGAAAAAAAAAGAACGTCATAATTGGTGTAACAAATTGACAAAAAAAAATTAGACCATTTTGAAGAATAAAAAAAATTAAATAAAACTGCTACTTTAGATGTTGCAAGACAAAAATAAAAGATAAAACTCTTAAAAAGTATTATTTCAAACAATAATTTAAATTGTAAATTACACCCTTCTAAACCTTTACAAGAATTATCACTTTTAAATTCACGTCGAGTTAACCATATCGTTGTTGCATTTAATTAAAATGCTTGATAAATTTTTCCCTTATGAATTATCCATATTTTATTTTCTAAATATATTTTGCAAAAAGCTTTTATTTTCTCCCAATTTCATATTTCTGATTGATTTAAAAAAAAGTGATGAGGAAAAAAAAGATGAATGATTAATTACAGGAGTAAAACATCCTAAAATAATCCTCAATCGGATATTAATGTTTTCTTCTCTTGAATTAAGAAGTTCGAACAATTGTACGTACAAACCAACGTGAATCATCATACGTTTAACACGTAATTTCCTTTATTTTTTTTTGAACATTATGGTTATTAAAATAATTAGGTTAAAAAATAAAAAAGTTACAAAATGTTGGATATAATGTAAGCTTCCATATTAATTAACTCTAACGACAGAGAGAGGAACGAGAGGAGATTGGTTTGCAAATGAAGAAAAGCAGCACTACAACATTTGTCACAGTGTAGTGGAAATTTAAATTTTAAATTAATTGAAATACAAAAATATACTTGGATGAAATTAGGAAATCTTAACATATATACCTAAAATTACGAATATTAATTTGTTAATTAAAAATATTTTAGCTAACGAATGTGAATTAAAAAATATAGTTATTGATTAAAATTTTTATTTATAGCATTTTTCATGTAATTAGTGCTTGTAGTAAAAAAAAATAAACATAAAATGCTTATTAAAGTAAATAAATCGAACTGAAAAAATGAATGGGGGAGAGAGAGGGAGAAAAAAGCAAGGATTTCCTGCTTTATCTCTCTCTCTCTTTTTCTCTCTCTCTCTGTCTTTCTCCCTCTCTTTTATCATTTATTTCAATAATACATTGTTTGTTAATTTTCTCTATTTATTTAACTTACTTTCATGTCTTTAAAATTTTTTTTAAATTCACGATTCCAGCTAAAATAACTCGTATTTGTCGGATAAAATATTATACACATCACTCCCTTGTTTTCTTACTTTGTTTTTTTTGTACAAAAATTTTACAAATCTTCACTGACCAAAAAACGTTTGTAATTACCGATAAACAAGTTACACAATGTTATCGAGGAGATTTTTCTCGTTTTTTTTTTCACAACATGGCGTAGGTTTTTCATACCTTCGAGGCATTTAGATTCCTTCTGAGAAGTACTTAAACTCTTAAACTCTCTTTTTAACAAGTATTCTACCATCTCGAATTTCTATCTAAAAAATTATAATCGTCGAATAATCGTCTTCTTTCTTCCGTTTTTTTTTCGTTGCATTCATCGCAAACTCAACATGCTAATTAAAATAGCGGTATGCCTTTTACTTTATGTTTCATTTTTTTTATTTGTTTTTTTGTTTGCATAATTATTTAGCTGTCAAATGATAACTGTTAGGAATATTTGAAAAAGCTATTGTTGTTGCTTCCTTATTTTCTTTCTCATTTTTATTTTTGTATTGAAAATAGGATTATTACAATCTTTTTTTCATTTCATAGGTTGGAATTTTCTTTTTTATTTGTTAATTTTTTAAAAGAAAAAAAATGATTAGATGATGAAAAATCCATTATTTGATGATGAAATTACATTTATTTTGTAAATTCTTTATATTTTTTAGTAATTTCAAAAATTATGAAAGAGTTCAAAACATAATTAGTTTACTGATCGGTGTTATGTACATATTTTCAGATATTATTGATAGTAATATCTGACCAAAGTTTGCCAACTTTTGCTGGTTGTTGTTGTTGCAAACCATCGGTACCAGAAGTGCCAGAACCTCCACCACCCCCTCAGCTTCCGGAATTTACCTTACCACCATTATTCCCATTTGCATGCTGCCAACCACCACCACCACCACCACCACCACCGCCACCACCACCACCACCACCACCACCTCCTCCGAAAGTTGATTGCTGCTGTGAGTGTGACTGTTGCGTATGCCAAAAATGGTAAGTGTTCAGTTACCGAAGTTTTCAAAGAAGCAGTGAATTCTTACCTACAATCAATTTAGCCTTTTTATTTCATTTTAATTTAATTGCTTGATAAATTTGAAATTAAAAATTCGAAAACTCCAGAACTGCGTTTAGAATTAATAAAGTTAACAACTCAAACAAGAAGTGTTTCATCGTGATTATCATCGTTCAGCAATTTTTATCCGTTGTTTTAAAATGCTTTTAATAGAATTTGTAGGTTAATCGTATTATTAAAATTAATTTATTAAAACTAAAACATCTCGAGTGAAATTTTAGTCTTATTTTTCATAACTAAAATTTTTTCATTACAATTATATTAATTATAATTTTTATTTATTTTAGTGCTCATGCACCAGAACCGATTCCACCACCCGTATATCCGCTACCACCACTCGCGCATGAGCCACCTCCACCACCCCCAGCACCATATAAGGTCCCACTTCCGCCACCGCCAAAGTATCAGGCACAACCACTCCCAGCACCATATAAGCCCCCACCTCCGCCACCACCACCTCCAGCACCATATCAACCGCCGCCTCCACCACCACCACCACCACCGCCACCACCGGTATATGAACCACCTCCAGAACCTGTATATAAGGCACCTCCCTACGCTGGCAGACGAAGGTGAAGAAATGCTAAGAGCAGACCGAAGAAGCATCACGGAGAGAAAACTACAATTTGCATGTATAGCATAATGATGCACTCTGTGCATTATTCATTGGTACTTTCTTTCACCGAAATTCCTCACTTAATATAATTGTATTTAGAAGGTACCATCGTAAATCTATTAGAGTATCGTATTGAGGGAATTGAAATTGCTAAATTTCTACAAATCGAATATCTCAAACATTTGTTTATTTTCCGAAAATTCGTTACATTTTACCCAAATGTCTTCATACAATTTTTAAATATTTAGAGAAATATTCTCTTAAGCACTTATTTACAGTTATCACTTTTCTTCATATTGTTTTTGGTGTCTTATTAAAAGTCTTTCACTCTTCTTAACAGTGCATAATATATCTTTACGCTAGTAATTTCAAAGGAGTTTTAATGAATTCCTTAATCATTCAAAGTCAAAACAAAATCCACCCCTTTTTAAGGCCGTTTTATTTAATTTATGAGCCATTTTTTGGATTCAAAGTTTGATGTAATTTAATTTAATCTAAAATATTGCACAAAATTATTCTTCCACAGCATTTTATCCTTCCTTTATCTGTTCTAACTGATTATTGTCCTTTATTGAAATAAAAAGCGATGCATGAAAAACTTGTTAAATATCAGTATGATTATTGCTCGTTATTTCTTTCAACAAAAATAAATGCTTTCCGATTACGTGAAGTTGATAACTTCCACTACTGGAACTGGTTCAATGAAAATCTCTGATTATTATTCAGAATTCATTGGGATTATTAATTAAGAAGGAGAAAGACGAAGTTTCCTTCGTGATCATCATTCTTCAAGAAACTGTCATCTCATCATCGTAATACAAATGAAGGCATTTGAGGTACTTACAAAGCCACAAAACTTCAAAAGTCAATGCATTATGAGCTGATCAGGTGTTTCTAACAGATAGAATTCATTAGCAAAAGACAATGTATTAACTTGATAATTTGTCTAAAAAATTAGGAGAAATGTTCAATGTTGTATTGAGTTTCAAATCTTGCCAATTACTGCCATATACAAATTCGACTGTAGGGCATGAGTAGTGTTTCGACTCCACAGCAATTTCAAGCCGTCATGAGAAATTGCTGGATGAAAATTGTTATGATTACGATCACTGGTAATCTATAATAGCAACGCCAATAATATCAAATAATCGGATTTTATAATTTTACAATCGATTAATTGTTTGGAAATGTGGTTTAAAAATATAACTTTTTGAATTTCAACAAAGTTTATGCATGCGAAAAACTCCTTTGAAATCTTTATCGTGATTTTTACCTGTTCTAACTTGCTTCCATCAATGTTAATCGCAAAAATGTTGAATGTGCCATCTGATGAAATACCATTAGAGGTAAACAAAATTCTTTTATTACTTAGAAATGTGGGCCATAAATTTGTTCCATTTTTCGTCAACTGCTTCAAACCACTTCCGTCGCTATGCATAAAAAATATTTGAGTGTCAGCCAACTCAACAGCATTATATCTGCAAAACTACATCGAATGAATAGATTTTTATTAATAATACTTGCAGGAATTCAATAACTAGTTTACTGCTTTAAATATTTGAAAATGAAAAACAGTATAACTTTCAATACAAAATAATTTTCAAGAAAGATAAAAGAATAAAACACACTGCCGCAATAACCACTCATATTTGATAAACTGAATGGGTGATCTTGGACGCGAAGCGTGGAAAACAATAAATCGTCCATCAGGACTTAATTTTGCACCACCTTCATAACCGGTGGTCTTTGTCATCTGCAAACAGAAACAACGAAAAAAGCAATAAGATGTTTTTCTGTAATAAAGGCATTCGCTCAAAATCTTCCTATATACTAAGGATCAGCAAAAGCTTTCCGTTTTTTTGCTGATCCTTAGTATATAGGAAGATTTTGAGTAGATAGTATATAGCAACATTTCTTTAAGCACAATTTATTTTTTTCTCTCTCGATGTTGATTTTGATAAAAATATAAAAATTCATTCAACCATATAAAATCAGACATGTCAGACTGGAGAAATTAGATGTCGACAGAAATAAGACAAAAATAGAAGAGTAAGCCTATAACTAAATGTAATTACTCTTGTCCCGTATCATACAGATATGTTCGTTAGGACTAAAACTAGTACTTGTTTAGCGTTTTTTCCATCTATATCCATTATCCACAAATCAGGGTCACCATTCCTTCTTGAAGTAAAGATAATATGTCTTCCATCTGAAGATATACTTGCCTCACCATCATAACCTGAAATTCATCGGTCAGACTAAATTTCAACTTATTCTTTGGAATTCATTAGTGACATCATCATATTTTTCTTACATGCATCTGTTTGTAAAAATGTAAAAGGCGTATAATTATATCATAAATTGCCTTTGTGTAAAAGCTATAAAACAGCACAATGCCAGCGTTAATGAATAATTACAAAAAAGTGATAAATCAAGGTTTTTAGAGAGGAAAAAAGTGCATTAAAATGTTATGCACGCCGCGTACGATAAATTATTGGTTTGATAAAAATAACCTGGCGTATTTGTTAGACGTTCAATAAAATTGCCGTACTTGTTTACTTTTATCAGTTCAAAGTCCGGATATAAATCAACGATATATGATAACTTACCTGAAAAAATATGTTACTGGGGGAAAACAAGGAAATACAAGGAACTGGAAATAGTCTTACTGCTAATATTTTAAAAATCCTTAAAAAATTTTTAATACTAATATTTTAAAAATCCCCTAGGATCTCGTTCATGTTGTCCAAATGTCCATAACAATTAAACAACGATAAAGTATACAAAATGCACGATGCCAGATAAATTCAAGAAAAAACAAATAAAATAATCCGTTCCCAGTGTTAAATACAGAAATATGAAAATCAAATTTTAAAAATTCACAAATTTCTTTTATCCATGATTGTCTAGCATCGGCACATGCTCGTCGTGGACAGCTATTTAAGGTAGAACGATTAGCAGTGAGAATATCACTAGCATATATTATCATGTTGCTATAAGGCATATATATCGCTGAACGAGTGGCACCAATACCTAAAACGTCTTCTATTATCAATTTTTTTCCTAAAAAATGTACTAAAATCAGTAATAAAGTTCCTGGCATTAAACTGGAAAACTGAAATTGAATCGAAATTATAACAAAATTTAACAAAATAGTTACCCGTGCTTAGACGTCGGATTCTTCTTGATGCATTTGTAAGGTCCAAATCGAATACCTATATAAAATGATGCTTGATGAATTACGAGAAATGTCAGTATTGAGGATATATATGATCAAACTAAAACCCATTTAATTTAATCGAAAACAAACTTGTTCACACGTTGCGCCATAAAGATGAGTACCATATCCTTCATAAATCACTCTTTCATCGTCAAAACTACAAAATAAAAAATTTGTTAGAATGACAATTGAATTTCAACAAATTAAATTGTAATCATTGAAAATTATTTTTCCTTAACAAATGAACTGTTTTTAAGAAGTTTAGATAGCTATTTGTTACCGATACTTTTCCATAAAATGCAATTTAAATTACCACATTGTTGTAGAGGTCAGGTAATAATTGATTTTTGGAAATGCTATTACATCATTAAAGATTTAAATTACAAACGGTTCAATATATAAGTACAAATTTACCTGAAAGAACCTGCTATGTTAATATCATCTTTGGTGAGTTGTTTGACCTTTTTTGGATGAATTTTTTCCATCGTCGCAGATCGCAAATTGGGAACACTCAAATTTTCTTCCGAAAAAAAAGATACAATGCTAAAACCATTGAATTCATCATAAGGTAAATGGAAATTAATGAAGATATTCATTATAACTAATCTGGATAAATTACTTCTTCAACCATTCAACCGACTTACATTAGGAAGCACATTCAAAGAGGAAAATTGATTGCAATAGTTGAAAGAATATAATTTGTAATTTGTCCACAAATTTTAAAATATTAATAAATTACTTCAAATATCGAATATTACAATTTCAATATCAAACTATTTTTGTATGTCTCAAAAGAAGAAATGTTGGCACCTTTATTTCATTTCTGATTTTCATTGTGTAAGTATCACGCCAATCAGCAATAAAAAGATTTAATTCACTTCGACTTCGCCCATTTCGACTACTGCCCCAAACTAAGCGTTGACCGGTTCGGTCAAACATCGGAAAAGCATCAAATCCACCTTCATTGAATGTTATCTGTTATAAAATGTTTTTTTTATTATCATTTCTAATATGAGTTATGCCTAAAAAATAAAAAGTTTAAGTAAGCTTTCAAAGAACAATAAATTACTTAATACTATCAGTAAATTTTTAACAATGATAACTGCAACATTGCCAGGAGTGTTTTGTCCTGAATTCAGTAGTCGAAATGGCATACACATCTTTTCTTGAAATGCAACAAACTATGCATGAAAATTTTTACCCGTTCAACATTTCCACCCGTTTCATCAGTCACATACAAATTAAATGCCCCAAAATGTCCACCAGTTTCATTGAAATTTGAACTGAAGATAATATGACGATTATCCGGCATATAAAATGGAGACCAATTGGAACCGCCAAGAGAAGTAATCTTTCTTAAGCCACTACCATCAATATTAATTGTATAAAGTTCCATTTTAAGCGGTGATACTAAATTGTAACTGAAAAAAATGTGGAATTAATCTAATTAAAAAAAAGAATCGGATGAAATGAAATAAATAGTTGATTTAAAATATAACATGGTATTCATCAGGGTTAATGCTTGATCTGGTACGAATCATTCAAGAATGTGCCGGATAGAATACGTTAATTTTCTATGAAAACAACGCCACAATTAATAAATGAAATACACTCCAAAATATTAGAATGTATTATTCTGGCTTTAAATGAACAATTAAGATGGATAACGGCAAGTACAACATACGACAATAAATCTTTGTATGTTTCGATTTCCTCAATGGTATTCGGTCTCGATGCACGGAAAACAATTTTAGAACCATCAGGACTGAAAAATGGACCGCCATCATAACCAAGTTCATATGTTAACTGAAATAAATTGTGTTAGAACTTATAGAATATATTTATAAAATAAATATTACAATAAGTAAAAAAAGTTAAACGAAATTCACTTCCTTAAACAATGAGGACTAATTAATTAATCTAGGATTTCGGTAAATTGAAACAATATTCAATCACAGGTCAGTGGAAAAAGATATGACTAAACCTGTTTTGGTTCTGTTCCATCGGAATTCATAATCCAAATTTCTGGATCACCACTTCTCAATGACGTAAACACTATTTTTTGACCATCCGGTGAAACTGCTCCCTCTGCATCGTATCCTGCTGTATCGGTCAAACGACGTATAACTGCCCCAAACTCGTTCACCTATAATTTGCAGATAAAAAGATTTAGAGGAAAATCTTGCATATTATCGAAATAAAAGTGTTTATAAAAGTGTCGTAGGAAAATTAATCTGAAAGTAAAAATGCTGTTTTCTTGTACTTGAAAGTTTGCCAGAAAAACCTTAAAAATATCGTATTCCGGAAATAGATCCCAGGTGTAGCTTGTATTACCTGTAAGAAAGAGTGTTATGGTTCATATTAGCATATTGCATAAGTCTGTAATATTTTAATAAAACAGTAAATTTCTACAGTTTTTCTTGTACCTAATTTTCCACATCACTAATTTCTTTTAAATTAACTTGTTACTTTCAATTAAAAATTTTCGGCTCCGTAATTTTATTGCATGAACTTATTGCCTAATGATAATATCAAAATACATTGATATAGATACATACAAAATAAAATGAACAGAGTAAATGCCGAAATTAAACTGATCAGAGAATCAAATACAAATAATGAAATTTGAAAATTCATTCATTCCACAGACATCAAAGTCGGTGATAAGCACAATAGATATATAATATTTTGTAGTTCAAAATAGAAAAAACACTACTTACAGAGATGCCTTAAACGTGGATCGGTTTTAGCACGCTCTGTTTGGCATGTTTTGGTCGGGCAGCTTTCGATATTAATTGATGTGATATTCGCGTATTGAAATGTTCCTGCATAGATCATATGACGATTATCTGGATAAAAATAAGAACAAGTACACGCTCCGATACCTGGAAGGAAGTTTTCCAACTGAAATTTTTTGATGAATTAGAAAATGGAACAAGTTTTGTTTTACAAATAAAGCAGATAGCAGAAAATTGTAAGTAAATGAAACTGGAAAGTCAGCTGTTGTCAAAATTTCACCTGTACTTATTCTTTGTGGAATTTGTTTTTCCGGTGGTACAGTTAGATCAAGCTTATAAATCTGTAATTTCATAAAAAATTATAACTGGATTTCAAAAAGTTGGCAAGAATATAAATTGGAACAAGCATTTATTT
>JABVXW010000564.1:0-12639 GCA_013365375.1 Litomosoides brasiliensis | reverse complement strand
AAAAATTCACAAATTTTCCTAATATTTCAAACGATTGATGACAATGAGAAGACGCATACAACGAGTGATAAAATTTTCTAAAAAAAACATATATATATTGGGCATCTAACGAATTACGTAGTGAATGAAATAGGTTAACCTAAAATATCCTTCAGCATTCTGTCCCCCAAATGTCAGCTGACGAATGTTGCCGAGATGATGTTCAGCTGAAAAGTGAAGTTTCGCAAGAACTACTGATCCGGTCAGCAGAAAAAAGAGAATAGCGTTGAATAAATGCATGGATTGAAATCCTTGAAAATACTGTGATTAGCCCTATCTTTGAAATTTAAAGTCTAATGTAACTTCGCAAATATTTGAAAACCACAAAGAAACGCTCTTTAAGAATTACAACTCTACAAAATTCAAACTAACAAACTAAAATCGTCTCCAAAAGAAATATATATTTAAGGGCCAAAAACAAGCAAACTTGAAAATTTAGCGAACTACAAATTTAGATATAAATTCTCCAAAGGACACAAATTTCAAAAAGTAAGGGACAGAAATATTTAAAGTGCTTAAAAATATTCCGACTGTAGAGGGATATTGTGACAAAGTATTTTAAGCAAGTAAATGTGTACGGGTAACGTGGTAGGCCGAAACAAATAAATACTTATTAAGGCCAAATATTCAACTATATATCAATCACTACTAACTTTTCTTCTGGAAGTAAGGCTCCCTCTGAAAACTCTTTAATAAGGCATCTATCTACGTTCAACAATAAAAGCTTATTAGGTAAAATGCCTGTTGGTTATTGATGACAGAAATGCTTTTTTACTCACATGTTTAAACAAACAGATGCTCGACCAATTCTATTCATTCATTTCAATTCGAAAAAAAGCAAATTTCTCTCAACTCTTGGAAAATATTTGATGTAGCACAAATACATTGGATTAAAACGAACACTTTATTACAATACTACACAATGTTGAAAAGTGATAAAAGCTGAACACATGAAAGAAGTAAACAATGAGATGCCCAATCATTTCTCGAATATTACCAATTTAAAGTCTATAAATTATTTGAAAAATTCAAAAAGTAGCTAAACCCAACATAGTACAGTTTGGCTTGTTTATCTGTATGCATTTCTCATAAACCGAAACTGCAAATAATCATGCTTAACCACTTTGTTGCGAACAACATTCATACGCTTATATTTGGTCACCCATCTCGGAAAAAGCATTGTCCGGAACAAACAGACAATTCGGGCAGTCCGTAACTATAAACTGTTATACACGACGATGGCATGGTATAACATATTTCTCAGAACGGCTTTTTTAAGTTAGATAAATTGATATCAGTAAGCTTGAAATCCTTGATATGTTGAGATATATTCATGCTTTTCACAGCATTAACAGCACGAGCAGGAGCCGCTGCAATTCCAGCCTGGAAAACTGTTTATGAAGTTCCCATAAATAACCAACATCTGTATATAATGGGATATGGATGTTATTGGACTTCTTCTGATCCACACTTCTTTCAAAGTTTTGAAAGTAAAACATGCATATGCTCGTTTCCCAATTTCGGAAAAAGTATATAAAAATGATTGTGAACCTCCTCTTTTTCCATCTTCTCTTGTTCTTGTATCCGTAAAAGAATTTCGTTCATATTTGTTTCCAGCACCATTCCTCCCATAACTAATTCATCAAGTATGTGATGTACCTATAAGTTTACGTAGAATTAACCAAACAATAAGCAAAAGCAGCGAAATAAAGGCAGTTTGATAACTCAATAATTGTACCTCGTCATCTCAACAAGAACTTTGACAAAAACGCACTTTATCTACATGAAAGATCAGATCCAGTTCACAAACATTCTCGAAACACCGATCCAATGTTTCAACAAATACCTGCAAAAAATGTCTTATTAATGCTTAGGGGTAATACAATGGATGACAAAGGAAGCCTTCACAGGTATTCTTGTCTTATAATCACCATCATCATTCAGCAAAGAAAACTATGCCATTTATCAATATAGCGGATAACCCTGATCTGCCTATTGATAATTTTTTATTGAAGAAGAGATATCGTTAATAGAAGTTGGGTGGATAATATCAGAATTAGTTTAGAATGTAAGCAGTATTAGAATATTGTTTGCAGTACAGCGATGTACAATAACAAATGGATCGCTAGTACTATTTCAGGGTTGGGTTGCATGTAAATGAATTTCAGGAAGAATTTACAATGAATGAGGAAATTGCGCGTTAAGGCGACATCTTGAAACAAAGGATGTATATAGCAGAGGGTAGAGTATCAAAGGTTATGTGCGATGAGTACGGCTATGTTAGCAGTAAATGAACCTCACAAAGCGATTAATTGCCTTTGTATAGCATGGGATTGATTACCATAAAAAGCTATCCAATTGTAAATTAATCCTTTGTTAAGTGATGAATGATTTATATATGTCTATAATTCGTGTTAACCTCATTTCGAATTTCCGACATTACCTGTATCAGATCAAGAATACCAAGTTCACTTTCTGATGAATCCACACAAAATACGAAATATAGCGTTGCATAATGTCGATATATCAACTTGTAATCGGATCCACCAATTAATGAGCCACCTTCCAGGAAATTGCAAACATTATCATCTCGTTTCGAAACCAACTGGAATGTTTCGCGTATAATATGTTGTTGTTCCTCTTCAGGCTGCAAATTTAAACAAACAATTTAAATATGCTACATATGGTGCATGTATTCGATGAAAGACAACATTTCTAGTCTTATCTCTAGAAAGCGATGCAAAATTCAGACATATCGAACACTTATAAAATTTCATTCTGCCAATAAATTCAAGAAAGTTTGGTTAAGTTTTCACAGAAACACCATTATTACAATTATTCTTTTATTTCTACAGCAAGCTGACAAAAACATTATTTCAGTTCTCACCTTCCTTTTGGTTTTACCAGAACGTCCCATAGTATAATCAATGAAATTCAACATTATGGCTTCTGTAAAACCGACCTCTTCTATCACTGATCAGCAGAAGGAAGAAATAAGAGTGGGAGGATTTAATTTCCACTACCATTAGCGAAGTGTGACCTGCGTCCTACACAGTCAACAACTGTTGAAATCCTATATTCAGTGTTAAGATATTTTTTAACTTACATAACGGACGTAAAATTTCAGCAAACGTGGTTTCCCATGATTGTTGAATACTAAAACAGCTTTAATCATTCTTTTGAATAGCTTTTTTTTCCAGTTTTTCCCTCTAATGACTTCGCGTACTCTTCATTTGTTATTCATCTTTTCTCTGAAAAATGTGCAGAACTCATTTCGTCAAATTTTATGCCAATTCCTCAAAAATTTGATTTATATTAACTTATCGAAAAAATTTAAACAAAACGAGCGTGCCAACGAGAAGCGAAAATGATCGGCCTGCATATATTTAAAATTGATAACTGGGTACCAACAATAAACGAAGGAGTCTGTCCAGTAAATATCTTACTAATTCTGTTAGCAGTTGGTTTCTACAGTTTTCTGATCAATATTTTGGGAACACTGCGTGTGTGTCGTTTACGCGGCAGTGTGAGTGTGCCGTTAGTGGTGTCGGTTTCGTTTTTTTGACCTGAAAATTTCGGGTGCAGGTATACGCCCGTGCTTCTATTCTGATTTTAATGTTCAGTCATCAAGTGAACGAATTTTTATTCGCTGTTAGCTGTAGGTTGTTTCTATGCGATAGAAAAACTAAACAGAAAAAGTGTATTTAACAATGCGTCTGATCATGTGCGATTCGTTTTCACTTTTCGTTATTATAGATAAAAGTGCGTACGATTTTCAGCATTTGTGTTCCGTGTAGGTGTGTTTTTATGATGGCAGCACACAAAACATTCATCATTAAGCGTAAATTGGCCAAGAAGGCAAAGCAAAACAGGTAGGTATACTATTTTTTTACATGTGATTGGTTGTGGAATGTCTGCTGTTGATACGGAATGCTCTTATTCAAAATTCGGAAAGTAAGGCAGCGTTACGAATTCGTGTATGAGAATGGACGTGTGCGAAGCATTTCATCAATCATAGCGTTCTCCTGTTTCAACAACTTGATATGTTTCAGACCGTTACCCCAGTGGGCTCGTATGAAGACGGGAAGTAAGATTCGTTACAATGCAAAAAGACGACATTGGCGCAGAACAAAGCTAAAGTTGTGAAAAGTGTATTGCTACCTTACTATACTGTTTGGGAAATCCACTTTGATATTGTTTGTCATTTGGTAACAAATAAACTTTCTTAGTTATCACTTCAAATATGCGAATCAACCAATGCCTATTGATGAGGGCATTGGTGATTATAAAGCACATAGTAAATATGCACAAAATCACTTAGGGCGTAATTATTTGAGCAAGTAATGAACTAGTGAAGATTCATTATGTGATTTGTTGCTAGATAACACCGATTTCGTGCTGGTATCAAGTTGATTTTGTTAGTGGTTTTATGGGTCATCTTAAGTCATTTGTACGAAGGTTACAGTTATCTTAGACTGCAAGTTTCCCAGGGAAGGGAAGTAATTCTACGGGATGACAAGGAACTTCAGTGAGATAATATCAGGTGCTTAGTGTCTTAGTATAAGTTTTAAGCTAGGGTTCCCCAATGTCCGAGAAACATTGGTGGCAGGTGGTATCAACTGAACACTTTACAAAAACCTCAGATTCGCTACCATTTTGGACACTTCCCCAGTTTTAAAATATTTAAACAGCGGTATAATGTCAGATTACTGTATTCCTCGATTTCCACTAACAGATGTGACTCACAGAAGTCAGCATGATTTTTATCTGTACTGCGTTATGGTTTTGCCATCAAAACCATTTACCGGCAAAATGACGAATTTCTTCTGCTTTCATGCATAACGATGGGTTTTCCATCTAAACACTGGTGACCAAGATCATTTATATGTGAGTGCATTTGTAAACGACATACTTTGTACTTTGCATATCTTTTCCATTAAAGGAGACTTCAGGTGAGTAAGAAAGTTTCTTTGGAAGTATTTTTACTGCTGTATTGCAAATCTTTTACAAAAAATACGCACAGCAAAATTAACAAACATAAAAGATTGAAAACAGTAAAATGAAGTTTCATAGGAATGGGACCAATGAAAGCCGAAATTTGGTTCTAAGATCTACTTCCACCAATTTTGCAATTCTTGATTTCAGCTAATTGTTGATGACACCAACCAAGTCCCACTAGATATGCCAGTGGTCTCATGGAAAGATTAGGCCGGAAAGTTGATTGGTAAGCTAATCAGTTAATCAAAAGGAATCAGGGATGAGTACTTTCTTTCGTAAGATTTCATTTTCGGAGACCTCCAATACAAAAGCAACACAAAAATTATATTCATGAAAACTTCGCCTGCGAAAAGTCCATCTCTGGGTGCTGTTCCATAAATCTGGAATAAAGCTTATTTTTGAGAAATCCATCTTTGGATACTAGCAATTTTATAAAGTCCTCGAACATATTCCAGTTAAATGACCTAATCAGAACTTAAAATTAGGATTCTACCAATGTTTCCTAACCTTCGACTATGAAATGCCACCCCTCCTCCACAGCAAACTCAAAGTATCTAATATATTTGGAGAAACTCACGTTTTCAGCAAATCTCGTTTTTTCTTTTCCTCTGATGTTGGCAATCCCAACTCCTTCTGCCTTTGGTCATACATCATCTGAAACCGAAGCTAATTTTTTCCAAAGAACACGAAGGACTTTAATTTTTCGAAGATTCCTTTAACGGTTACTACGATCAATCAAAAACATTTCAGATTACCTTTTCAACCATTTGTCTTGTCTCACCATCCAAATCAGAAAGCTTTGAGTTTTCAGGTTGCACCTTTTTCGTATTTATTTCCGGATCCGTTGTCATTAACCGATTCCACCACTCCATGCCATTCATCTGGAATTTTCAACTTCTTAATTTGGCGCTCTGGTGCGGATATTAAAGCTGTAATTTTAGGTAGCTTAGGTACTTATATACCCTGCAGTGGGTCTTTACATTTATAGTTTTATACAAAACCAATTAAAACATAACTCACCTTTTCTAAAGTAAGCACAATAGTTTTTCGGTCTTCTAGAACCCATGTTGCACTTTCGACCTTAATAGCAGCACGCAGAGAGCCATCGATTATTGGCTCATGACCCTAACAAAAAGAAGTATGTTAACAGATCAATAAAACAAAGATCTGCAATATAGTCATTAATTCACCTAATTATTTCCAACTAAGCGAAATGTCACATAATATACATTGTTTGACAAAATCTCAAATAATACATGGGTACATGAATTGGTATTAAGGATATGGAAATGCAAACTTTAATTAAAAAGACCTACCTTCAGACCAACTTTCAGCTTTTCCTTGCCGAATTCTACAATAACATCCTTCGCTTTCAACATAAAGCCAACTTTTAGCGGAACACGAACCTATAAAAAAGAATTGAATACTAATCAAGGCTCCCTTTTTCCTTTCAGCTCCACTTCTTCCACTAAGTGTAACTGTTAATTAATGTCAGCAGCGTAAAAAAACTGGAAAATTTCCATGTGCGAACAATGCATAACCAGCAGTTCCTAACGTTTACTTCTACATCACGACAATGGTGCGAGTGTTATAGAGACTACGTTGAAAGAGTGACCTCAACTTCACTTAATGTCTGAGTCCACTGATATTTCTCCAAATCACAACCATTACCAGCGTTTGGTTTCAACTTTCCTCCATCTTCTGGATCTTCCTCTTCTTCATCACTTTTAGCCTTACTTTTGCTATTCTCTACAACATTTCTTCACTTCGAGTGATTATTTGAGTGTGTAACAAATAAGAATACTATCACTGCTTCTTATAAACGAAACATTTTACTCCAGTTTTACTTCATAAAGTTGGAGAAGACAAGCAGAAATTCGCTATAAACCTTCAGATGATGAAGTTTTAATGCTGCCATTCTTCGTCTTCTCAAATTCCGCAGCTTCTTCATCAGTGATTTCACGAATCCGTGGCTCGTTCATCTCGGCTTCCTCCAAAACATGTACCTCATAATAACCACGACTGAATCTACCTATTCATTTCCCATAAAATCCTCCGGAAGTGGAATTAACGCACATTAACGCACAAGAGAGTTTTCAGAGTAAAGATAGAATAAATGTTTTACATATCTAAAACCATATTCAAACACAAGGAAAGTGAGTAAACCCATTATTTCTCTTACATCTCATAATTCATCCAATTTTCAAAACCAATCCCAAAACGGATTTTTTGGAAAAACATTTTACATATAATCACTTAATTGAAAGAAAATTTTTTCTACTCCTCGTCCAATTCTTTGTTCCAAGCAAATAAACGAACTAACTAATACCTCTCTTGCTTTTTGCGCTGCTCTCCGCTCTTCCAAACGTTTTTGCTCTTCAGCACGTCGTTTCTTGTTTTCTTCAGCAGCCTTTAAAATTAGTAAAATTCTTGCGGGAAACTCAAATCAACGCCAAAATTTTTTACATCAAGTCCAATAAAGGAAAAAATCGAAGTCAAAATTTCCACTTATTCCATTTTACCCGTTTCGCCGATTCACTATGTTTATCAAATGCCTTCAAGACCATTTCTCTAGCCTTCGTGATATCCGCACCAGTGTAAAAATCCGTTTTCCGTGAGAGAAAACTGAAAATTAATGAGAATGAAAGTAATAAAGTGAATTTCTGGGGAAAACTTGTAAAACACTAATGCCAATAATAAAACAAACAGAGCATTATTTATATTATCAACATTAAATAACTTTGATAATACCGAAAGCTACATGAATTAAAAGTTGGAAAACAATTTTTGTTTCGAAATTGATGAGTGATACGAAGTGGAAAAATTACCCAAATAATATGTCTAAAAGCTGTGGCACACCACCTTCCATTTGTTGAGCCAAGCTGAGAAGGATAGTATCGTATTTACCAACTTCATCCATCGTCACTACAAATGCTTTTTTTAAACAGATAATAATTCGCTATCTGTTGGAAATTCAAGAATAGAACTAATCCTCTTCTCCATTTGCCTTACTCTAATTTACGCTTCATACCTCCTGGTCCCATACATGAATGCAATGGAGATGATGTGGAACTACTACGTTTAAAACATTTTGCATATATTGAAGACTGTTTTTGGATATACTGGAGACTGTTAGTGTCAAATAGTCAAGAACTAAGAGGGCACAAGAAATGAACTACCAAACATAATATGACGTCAGTTCTGTTTGTGTGCCTATCAGTTGGTCTTGAAGTATCCGTAGCAACCATAATTCCCACTGGTCAGTACTTTTTTCTCTACCCATTTCTTGCACTCTTACTTATAGAATCTACCGCATTATTTAGAAAAAAATTATTTCAATAATGGTAGCTATGTAAATAATGACTTAAATACCTTAAACCATAATAAACACACCAATGAATAGTAATACGAAAATTGTCGTATAGCTTGATGAAATAGAAAATTAGCAGACACTGTACTTTACTTATCCATAACTTTAATATATAATTATACAACCAGTAACTTAATTTTATGTTGAAATCTGTGTCCTTCTGTGAGACACTCAGTTCTACTGCTCAAACCGCTAAATACACTTAAATACAAATAAATCACTTTAATAGAAAATAGAAAAGAATTTCGAATTCTACAATTATTATTATTAAACAAAAATCATCATATGCTACTGGTAAAATTTCATTTAAACTTGAATAAAAATTAGTCATACACAGTATGACTAAACAAAATCTATTCCCTCTATTATTACTCAACCAAATTCTAATTAAGACATCATCAGACTCAAGTGGGTAGATAGAGGAGTGTTTTTTTAAAGACGCACATTACGGTCATAGCATAAATTCCAGGTAAGTCAGATAAGATTAACGTTTGGTATAAAACACGAAGCCATCGGAGTATAAAACGTTCAGATACGATTTTAGGACCTGGGCCAATGTCAAGTTGGTAAATTACGGTTGGCGCATTCCCTCTTGTTTGTGTACACGTATTTTTCACGCAATCGCATAACATTTTGTTATTAAATTGAAAAAAATTATTTTATACCCTAAAGTAGTAAAATGTTTTTTAATTTATTTTGGGTAGTTAGGAAGTGCATTAACTCACTTTCCATGTGTAAAACATTTGCACGCTTATAAATATTATCCTATCTTTGTTTAACAGAATTCTGCGAAAATTTACGCCATTATTTTCAGATTATAAATACAATATATGATGCTAGCGAAATGTTGGATAAATTCAGAATTTTTCTGCCAAGCATCAATTCTATTTGAAATTGGAACACGACTTGTCAATTGATCATGCCGAAGAAACGAAGAGGAAATGAATTTGTTCAAGGTATATATTTCCGTAGAATTGATACTATGTAAACAAATAAGATGCTAAACTATTTTAATTATGAGCAGTGAATTTTTTATATGTTCACGATATTTCTTTCTCTTCCTTTTTTTGTAAGTTTGTTGTGTTACAGAATTGGAAAGACAATTGCATAAATCTGAGAAACAAAAAGATGACCGAAAAGCGTGCGATTTTTGTGTAGAAATTGGCGATGAATATCGACGAATCGGTAGTCTGTACGAAGCATTAAGTTATTATCGGAAAGGTGTGGAACTTGCTGAAAAATTAAAAATTCATGAAAACGCCGTTTTTGCTCATCGGGCCATCGCGGAAATTCTCGCTGATCCAGGTATATTCCAAGACATAAGTCCATATTATTTCATACTAATCATGTGAACGTGATTTTGCTTATATTAATAATTGAATCTGCGCAGTTAAGCTTTACGGATGGAGTTCCTTATGTTTCATTTGCCGGTAATATGGCCGCTGTATAATAGCTGTGTACGTTGATTTTTTATTTTTACGTATGCAAGGACATGTTGCTGCTCTTATTTGCTGCAAATTTTACTTGATAAGAAGCTGGTTATTGGTGTCAGAAAAAGCTAGAAAGTGCAATGCAGTGTAATTATTATGTTGGCTTGAAATATTCAAAATGATATGTTTATGCATTAGCTGTCATAAATTTTGTGTTTCAGGTATCCAGGAAAATAGTAAGGCTTTAGAGCATGGAGAAAAGTATTTGGAAGCAGCGAACAAATCTGGAAAAGTCCACTTTATCCAACTAGCATATCATGTGATTGGCTGGCTTCATTTGCAAATCTATCTCAATTCAGATGCGAAGCAGGAGTCGTTGCTAGAAAAAGTAATGTCTTTTGCTGTTCACTAGAAGTTTGGATAAAAATGTTGTATGAGAAGAGATTTTTGTCTGTTTTCAGAATTCTGCCAAAATTATACCAGAAATCAAAATATAATTTGGTGATATTCAACACGCTTTTAGGCTAAACAGTGGTGTGAAAGAAGTCTTGCTTATTTATCAGATCATGCTCTAGATATTGACTGTGACAAAGAGTAAGGATTTTTTTGCTTTTTCAACGAGAGTTATTAAGTTACCCTGTTGGTAACAAGTTCAGCATGTCCATCCAGGATCATAATGTTATTACATATAGTTTGTGGTGAACATGGTCACTTGTTGGTTTCACCTGGAATATAGTATGACTGACTGGTATTTTCGACAGTTTGACATATCTTTTCCAGAAGGATGAGGCATTATTTTCCAGTATTCAAACAGAAACGTAGGACGATGGTTCGGCTTGCTATAGTATTGATATGGATAGTCAATAGGGCTATACGACGATAACATCCAAATGATCCTGCTGGGAAGTAGTTGTTTTGCATTATTGCAGGACAGCTAATTTACCCACAACTAATAGGATCTTATAAGAATTTATCGATAATTCCTTTAGAGTTATTCTTTTAGATTTTATGTGAAGTTAAAATGACTACTTTGCTTCTTTAGTGCTGTACAAATGGGGCAAGACTCAAGGTCGAGAAAGGCTCGGCTACAGCAAGTTCTCTCACAGATATGTGATAAAATGAAATTGCAAACTTTATCAGTACGTTATCACAATGCAGCAATGACTTATGCAGCGTATGTTACGTTAAATTCTTACTGGTTTTGAGATTCTGTTACATATAATGAAGCGATCTTTCATACATCTCGGACCAATCTTGCAAAGCATGTGCTATATTAAATTAATGAGAATTTGAACTGTTAAAAGTTTGTGATCTATATGTCTCATAGCAATGATCCATGCTTTGAGACAAAACTAACGCTATAAATATATTATAGATTATCATTTTCGAATTGCATGTTTATTCGATCATTTTTTGATTTCTATTACTTTAATAATTCCTTTTCTTATCCATAAATATCAAAACATGATTTTATGCTGCTATCGTACAGGGTTAGATTTTCATTTGTGTCTTATATCATAGTGCAAGGTAAAGAAACGAAATCTTTTTAGGCGAGCAGGTGATCATGATTTGCAGTATCGCTGTTTACTTTCAAAAATGAATTTTTGCGGTGATCAGCGTTTGAAAACAGCTATTGAGCTGGTTCACGTAGCTGCTAATTTAGATCAGCAAGCATTATGTGAAGCGAAATTCATATTAGCACAGGTATATTTCAGTTTACATAAAAATCCAATTTCATTACTTTTAAATTCAATATCTATTCTTTATGTGTTAATGTTATTTATTTTGAAGGAGAGATTTAGAGCGAAGGATTTCGTCGGTGCAAAGTGGGATCTTATTTCAATGTTAGCTTCCAAAGGACATGAAAAATTGGACGCTGAAGAGCAAAGATCTTTTTATCAAACACTAATAACAGGTGGTCTATTTCTTAATAGAAAACTAAAGCATAAGGATTTTTATTTCCGGATGAGATTAATCTGCTGTTCTTCCCTTCATTGCCATGCTCTGTAATTTCTAGCTGTTTCATTCATTTGGGCGCTGCTCATCACTATGCAAGCGAAGCTTTTATCACTATTACGCACTCATAGCTGAAATTTTGATCATTTAGTCTATAGTTTCTTTTTGATCTTCTAGTTATTTTTGACGCTAATAGGATGAAAATAATGGAACTGAAGTTTAGTGTGTTATCCCTCAGATTTGAAATTTTATTTGTTGGCATCGAACAAGAAATTTCTGTTCATCTGGCTTTGATTACGACACTTTAAATGTCGTAAGTTGAGAGTGGGGAATATTCTAAAATTCCTGTCATGTTTTCAGCAAGCATGAAATTACAGAATTTGCAATGTGGATTGTGTTGCTAGATTTAGTTCAACGAATTTTAAACAGTATCGAAAAGACTGAGACATTACAGATCTTTTTGTGTTTTCTTATATATTTTATCAGTGTATCATTTTAGCCTACAAAACGGTTGAGCGGTTGAAAGTGCTAGAAAGTTTCGATAAGCACCTTAAGATGAAGATCAGTGAGAAAGTTGCAGATAGCTTGTATGAGGTATACCCTATTTCTTGTCGCCTTTTTTACTGTTACTAAACTCTATTCATTTTTGGAAATGTCTAAATTACCAAGTTGTCTCAGTTTTGTAACAGTTCCCATTTGCAGGCAGGATTTTGTGAAATATCACTCGAGTATTACAAACAGATGTTAATTTATGCTTGCCAAACGGAAGATAAAATTAAAGCTTTAGTGTCTATAGCGGAAACAGCTAAAGAGTTGGATCGTTACGAAGAGGCATTTAATTGCTTT
>JABVXW010000563.1:0-25845 GCA_013365375.1 Litomosoides brasiliensis | reverse complement strand
AATAATAATAATAATAATAATAATAATAATAATAATAATAATAATAATAATAATAATAATAATAATAATAATAATAATGATAATGATAATAATAATAATAATAAATAATAATAATAAATAATAATAATAAATAATAATAACAAGTGACATAAAAATCTTTCATTTCTTTTGAAAAACCCTTGAAATAATTTTCATTTTATCCAGGATTAACTTTTGATTTTTGTTTACAAATTTGAAATATTGTATGCAACAATGGAACGAATAGAAGTGGATAGTTGAAAGTGTCAGAGCGACATACAATTAAATTTTATAAATGGTCTGGACATCAATGAAAGTTCCACTACGATGCGTTTTCCAACTTATTCTTAGCGTATTGGTTTGTTAAAATTCCATTGCTATTAGGAAATAACGGTTGGTTGAGTTGATAGACATTACGAGTTGAGCAACGTTTATTTCGCAATTTTGAAAATTTATTTAACCTTTAGATTGAAATAAGTGAATTCTAAACTTCTGTACATCAAAAATCAGGTCCAATAGTTTTTTTTTATGAAAGTATTTCTCAAGTATTAGCAGTTTAGAATGGACGTTTAAACCAACACAAAAAAAATAACATTTGAAAAATGTCAACTTCATGTAATAGCTAATTTATTAAAATATAAGCTTTAAAAATCTTTTAATTTTAGTTAACTGGTTCAGCTTTCCTATGACTGTCGGTTTCAAATCACTTTGAATAACTGCTATGTGGCAGTAAGTTCAGACCAAATTTATGAGTAATGAAAATTCAGAATTTATTTTTATATTGTTTTAATGTCTCTTCACTTTTCCTGCGCAAAATAAAAGAAGATATTTTTAGTAGTTACAAATACTGTGAATTTCTTTCAATTATAAAATTTTTGGCGATTAAATTGAAAATAGTGTAACATTGCAACACGTTACATTGAAATTTATGAATCAGATGAACCAGAAAGTTCGATCTGAAAAGATGAACATCTTATTCTCATAAAAATTACATTGAGGAAATTGATAGTTAATAATACAACTTCTCTAAAAATAACAGCAATTTTTAAAGTTCACAGTTTAAATAGATCCGTTGCGTGATGATACGAACAGTAAGTAACTCGTAATCAATACGTTGTATCAATTGAATATAGTTCTGTATGGGTAAAATTATTTAAAAACAAATGATCTTTTTTAATATTTGAATTGTAGAAGGATTTTTTTTCCTTCTTGTCGAATAAGCTGCTGCTAGTTGCCACTCCTTCAACAATGCGCTTGTAGCAATGCACGCAAGCATACTCAGACACTTGAGTGTTTTCACTGGATTTAAGCTTGCAGCAGACACATAGCAAATCTCAAGGTTGAAATTAATGGAAGATTAACCTAAACACCTTTACACTCTCTGATGCATCTGCAATTCCATCTGACAATTAAAACCTGATGGTGTACATCGAGCATCTTCAGAATCAATCAGGATCTCTCGGCAATATCATTTGGAGAGAGCTAGAGTTTCTGTGTGAGGCAAAGAGCGCATGTTTTAGTAGTGGCACAGTGTAATGTAAGCTGAAAATTGCTGTGGTAAGAAGAGGTTAAGCTATAGATCGTGCGAAATGTGTAACGTAGCAGCAACAGGCTTCCTTCAGCTTCTCAAAACTAGTTAAAAGCCTCCTTGCTGCTGAACTCATTGTACATTTTATTTGTGCCACGCTACACAACCACTTAGTTTCCCCCTTCGCTTATCTTCTTCATTACGTGCTAACGATGGTGAGTTATGATAACTTCAATTTCGTTCAAATCAATTCTCAGTTTTCATTAAGAAAGTTTAATCCAATTAATATCATTGCAGTGGAATGAGTTCTCACTTTGTTTAAATCATTCCCGGCATATGTTATTTCATCGATTATTATCGCCAGCTTATGCATCATTATCATATAGAAGATAATTTTATAAAAATTAACTTGAAGTCTTGAAAATTCTGTTATTTTTAAAGAAATGAAACAAATTAGTTTATTATAATAAGTTTTTCAGTCGAAAGCAGCAAAGAAGAAATCAAGCAAGAAGAAGTCTGGTTCAGAAGCAGCTCAATTCGATCAAAAAACGATCCAGGAATTCAAAGAAGCATTCGGTATTATGGATCAAAATAAGGATGGCATAATTGACAAACAAGATCTTAAAGATCTCTATGCAATGACGGGACAAATTGCATCAGATTCACAAATTGATTCAATGATCAAGGAAGCTCCTGGGCCCATTAATTTCACCGTTTTTTTGACATTATTCGGAGAAAAGCTAACAGGTAATTAATTAATTAATAGATATTAGAATTACTAAGACGGATCACAAATTACCGAATACTGCCCAACATTAGTGTATTATATTAATTTCTTAGTGGAATAAATGATCTAATTAGTCAATCAATGACTAGCTCATATTCATATTTCACAATAATAACTTCATCTTAAATAAAGTTCATTTGTCTCCCATTGTTTTCCTACCAATTACCAAACTTTGCTTTATAAGATTTCTCTCAAAGTATGATAACTACTCCACCGATATGTAGAAATTTGCCAATTATTATTCAATCACTACTTAATGACATTTACCGATGAAAATCATTTAACTCTCCTCGACTGTGTTCATTTCAATTTTTCTTCGAAAAAAATCAGAAGTAAATGCATATTGTTGATCTTTCAGAAGAATTCGATGTTTCCATTCTATTATTATCCATCTTTTCATTCATTATCAGCGATAACAATATCGATAAATAAAGCGCAAATGATCGCATACGAAAATTTTAGGGACAGACCCGGAAGCAACGATAATTGGTGCATTCCAAATGTTTGATAAGAAAGATTGTGGCAAAATATCAGAAGAGGAATTACTGAAAATTCTGCAAAACAAACGAGGGGAACCCTTCGACGATGATGAAATCAAGGCGATGTATAAGGTATCGTTCTTATTCCATTCCAACTCGATGTCGAAAACTTCCTTCCATCATCACTTTCAATCTTAATCTCCAAAGATAGATCTTTTACGAATGACTTCAATTAGTTTACCACCGTCAAATATTCCTTTAACACTTATAGACAGTGCTTTAATATGATTCATTCAGGGTAAGCCACCAATTGAAAAGGGCCTAGTTGACTACAAAGCATTTGCTCATTTGATAACAACGGGAGCTGCTGAAGAACTTGCCAAGGCATAACAACAGCAAAAACTGATGCGCATTGCGCTAAATAATATTACAGAAACGCTTTTGTATAACTCTTAATTTTAAATTAAATAAATCTAAAAAAATATAACTAATTGCTCCCACGGAACATCGTTAATTTCATTACCATTTATTTACTCATGAAAATATTTATATTTAAGTAAGGGCGCTACTGCTGCCGGATTGCACACTTGTGTTCCATTCCTTTATTTTTCCAACTTCACTCACCATTTTCCTTTTTTATGCCTTTCTTTGATTTCTTTCGGACATTGTCCTTATCCGTTTGTTCTAGCAAATCCATCTGCTTCTAATGAATTGTGCTAGAAGCAGTGACCAGATATTTTACATTGGAAGTGCTGTTATCGCTTTCGAGTTTGTGGAACAGCATTCCTTTATATTTTTGGCAGTATGAAGCAAACGAAAATAAACATGCAATAGTGATCCGGCAGCCTTTGCGCACAAATTTGATAAACGATTTTGTCTAGCCGACCTATTCACGTTTACTATGTAATGTTAGATTGCAATTTTAATTATACAATGTACTTGCTGCTTCTATTCTACGTCACTTCCCCCGAAATTTTCCATTTTGCGAAACACATGCTTTTAAATTAAAGAAGTAAGAAGTTTAAAATTTAAGTGATCATAACACATTAAATACCAACCAAGCAGTGCTATTGATGAGGTAAAAAATAAAACTCTAAAATAAGATTTTATTATTGAAATAAATCTCTATTATAGAGATAAAATCTTATTTTAGATCTCTATTTCTCTATTAAAGGGTTTTTTTTTCTCAAACAATAATTACATAACGCACGTCGTTTAAACCATTCTTTTCCTAACTTGTTGAAAGTATAAAAAATAAATGAAGTAAACTTCACAAAATTTAATTTCATCGAAAAGCGCAAGCAAAATACACGAACTCACAAGAAAAAATTATTGGCATCTGTTAGCTTTATCTCTTAGTCAAATAAACCATATCACGACGATCAGCAGGAATATTCTAAATCGACCGGTCTAAAAACAAAGAGAAATGTTAAAGTAATTCGTACCACATTGGCTAAATTACTCTTCGACTGTTCAATATTTGCAAAATGGAATTGGAAGTTATGGAATAAATAATTATAAAGTGTACGAGCTCTTATGAATAACTAAGAGATAAAACCAAATATTCAGTATTTGCAAAATAAATTCCACTGAGTTACAACTAAGAAAGAGGGAGAGAGAGAGAGTTTTCATGTAGGAAAGAGAGAAAGTAATCAAATGTAATAGGGATTCTGAAGAAGTAATCCAATTTAATAGAGAATCATTTCTACGCATTTTCAGTTAAATTATACTTTTTAATTAAAATGAGATGTATTCTTTGAGAAGTCAGTAGAAGAAATCTCAATCAGGTTAGCCGATTTTCCAACCAAATGATGATAGTGCAGTGAACAGAGAGATATTGTCATGAGATCTGCAGAAAAAAAAAACCCATAACCATTAGGCTTGAAATATGGATGCTTGAAATTTATGGCCTTCTGAATAATAATACATACTTTAACGACAACCCATTTCCTTCACTTCAATGGACTCGAGAATGAATTGCAACGTGGAATGTCATGACGAATGATGTTACGTTACAGAATCTTTGATGGATTTACTGAGCCTTAAAAGCACTCGATTGCTAGTGTAACATTTTCATTTAAATTACAATACTAAATACAATTTAAATTTCTTCAATCAAATTTCCTGACTGAAATTAAAAATTAGCTAAACGTGGTTAAGGAATTGTTAAGAACTACCACTCGCATTTTTTAATGTTACTAAAATTACTTGAAATCACAGATCTAGCCTATTAATTCAATGGCAATTTCACTTCTACTCAACAATTACTCTTCACTTTTTTTCGTAACCAAGCAAATTTTGCAACATGCGTAGAAAACTTGTCAACATTGTACAAAATCCCCAATTATGGCATAAGTGAACAGTAACAATAGCCTAGACGACTAAACATAAAAGAATATGTCTCCCAGAAACAACCTGGAATTTAATGCCTGCTTTCTTGAGTGAGCAATTATCATGTTGCTGATCTAGCGGAAGTTGTACAAAGTATAACAGAAGAGAACGTTAAGTATCCGAAAATTTCGAAATAAAATTTTATCAAAGAAAAATTAAAAATGTAGCTAAACTAAGAAATTAAAACACAGCATTACTTATATAATGCTTTCCTTAACACTATTATTTCCATCAGAATATTTCACAATTCCGTAAACATTTTTCCTTCTTTTTCGAACAACAGAATCCGAAACTAAATTCAGTGTCACACAACACTCATCATTCATTATATATATGTAACTACGAATAAGTTTAATCTTACAGGACTTATTGGTTTCTCAGTTTCGCGTTCTAACATCCATGAAACTTTTCACCCTTAAAAAGCATGACAGCGAAGCGGTTATCCTGAAAGGCATTTATACAACGTGTGAAACTGAGCTCAGTTAAGTTTTTCCTATGGTTCGTGCTTGGTTTTCTGATATAGCATGCATTAAGAAATATCAAACACTTGAAGAACATATTTGCAAATTTATTATTAATTTAATTAATTAATGTTTCCCGTAAATCTGATATAACGAACAAAAAAAATATTTATCAAACTTGATAAAGAATATCTCAAAAAATCCTTTCCAAAGTCTTGCGACCATTACCAAAACTGGTCAGTGGGCCAGAAAACAGAGTGAAGACAGAAATTAGGAAATTTTCATATATTCCGCATAATGTTTTCTCCTGGCTTAAGTTAGCAGTAATATACAATTTACCGAAAAATGCCTGCAAAATAAACGACCATCACAACGATGTGCCAAGCAATCATCAAGAAAACTTGTGTTTAAAAAAAAATAATCGTAGAAGAATGCTGATAGCAGTCTTTCTTTCTGTTCACAAGTCATTCTAACCCTCCTTTTCTTGCAATTAATTTCAAAGTTAACTAGACTAAAAATCCGTAAAATTTAAAATTTGTTCAGTTTAAAACTCAATTCAAAATTTAAAATTTAAAATTTGCTAGCAAAGAACACAAACCGTACAATGGTTGAAAACTACATGTGTTTAAAGATGAAACATAAGGCTAAATCGATATCGGTGGGATTTGTTGTGTTAGACTTTATTTAATATAGGTGTGTTGAAGCAAATTTACTGATTCTTTTGCAGTGTTTTTTTCTATTTGCAGTTCTTTTTATTGACGTTCCATGGGGTGAGCCTTCGGTATCACACACCTCTTAACACACATGCGAACTCATAACATATACAACCGTCACTGATTAATTTGATTTTAAAAACTGCCGCAGTCGTCCAAAATCAAAGGCTCAACGCGAGTGGTACTCAAGTGAGCCAGTTCTAACGAATGAAATTAAAAAGTTAAGTTATATGCAACACAGCTCTAAATGTCTCATCTTCCAGCTACCGATGAGAATGTCATATATTAATAAACGGTTGTCATAATTTGATAACCACTGCTGAGTAATGCACTATCACAAATGCTCAGCATGGTGATCCACCTTTAGAAAGAATTATGTCGCCCACAGACAGATTTTAATTAACTAATTAACAGACAAAAGTGATGTCTATTTTACGGACATATACGCTTCAAATATGAATAGCATACATGGATGAAGATAGTTATTCATACAATTGTCAACAAACAGAAGCAAAACAAATCGTCCTGTTGTTGAATAAATTATTCATTCCACTGAAATTTGAATTTTTCAAAACATTTTTACGGCAAACAACTCTTACTTATCTACAACAATATTCAGCCAGTAATGAAAAATAAAACTATCCCTTCGTGTTTATTGTGAGCTGAAATTTGTTTAGTTCTTTTAAATATGACAAAAAAAACGGAGTCTTGAAAACTTTCAAAAGCATTCAACAAAAATGGAATTTTGCGAAGGTGCGACATTTCCCTGTTACTTTGAATTCGTTCCTTCTCTCTTTATTTATGGAAACTTTCACCTTGCTGAAAAAATCTGTCCCCATTTTCTGAAAATAGAAAAGCAAGAAACCATTTTAGAGACACCTCAATTCCCGAAGAGTTACGCAGTAATGAGTTTTTTAATAAATAATACTTTAGGTATAAAATAACTTCACATTTAAAGAAAATATATTTGGTGTTGTGTTCACTCGAAGTTGTTACTCCCTCTTCGCTGTGTTTTGGTTTTTTTTCCATACAGCAGACATTTCACCTTTTGTAAGAATTACAAAAAATGTGCACAAACTCATAGCTATTGCCGTCAGAAATTTTAGCATTCTGATAGATCGTTGATTTGAGCAAAAGGTTCACGATTGAAATTTCTGGATTGCTGCTGCATAAGTACACGAGGAGGCCAACAAATTGAACCTACCAAAACAAACTGGTTCGATAGCAAATTTCCTACCGCCCTTACAAGTTCAGAGCAATAAAAAAAGTATGCTTTGTAAATGACTTTTATTTAAGCTTCCGAAAGTTCAAGAAGATGAAGCAATAAATTTTCGAAAGCTTTTTTTGAGAGATCTGAAAAATATAAGAAATCCTTGCATGACAATTCATATCTTATACAGTTTTTTTTGCATGAACGAAAACATCCTTACAAAAATTTTTTCTTCACTACGAAAACATTACGAATAGACTTCCGATTTTGTTAAACTTAGAACAATTTGTTCTACGCAAAAGATTAGAAATTTCAGTGCTGAGTTTGAACTCATAACAAATTCGATTTTTGCTTCCTCATACTTGTCCTTGTAACATTAAAAATGCCACCCAGGACAGTTTGAAATTTTGAAACACAAAAAATAAAAAATCAATCAAAAGAATTTTCATCCTTACTGCATTATTCAGAATCGTAACAAAACAAGTCCTCAAAGCAGTTCATGAAATGCCATCAAAACTAAATGCGAAACTCATAGTACGCAAGAGAACACAACCAAAATAACCAATAAAACCATACTAAAATTGATCGATTCAGAAACACAACATCGTCCAGATTTTTTATATTCAACACATAACATCATTTCTTTGATTCAGAGTTAATTGGGAAAGTGGAATATAAAACTAGTTGTACTTACGATAAGAAAAACGATAACAGTCTGAACATTGAAAAATAGTAAGTTAAAAACTGATCTTATAATATTGATTGGTTAAATGAAGACATCAATTATTGTCGTCAAGTTTTGTCAGAGTTCGAAATATTTTTTTAATATTACAATACAGCCAACACAGGCTTTGTACTTCAACAGAAGTGGAAGAAAAATACCAAAAGAACACTGGAAATTGGTAATGAAAGGCAATTTCAATTACTGTGAAGAAAAATTGTGCAAGAATACACTGTACAGATCTTTTAGCTCATTTCTACTACTATAATTTTGAAATTACCATTACAATCAAATTAAATGACATGGGATGTCTATGTTAGCAAGCATTTTAAGGAAACCATCGAAATATCTAACACATACAAATTCCTTAACTGGGAAGATAGTGAACCGTAAGAGCAGAACAACGCTATTATGAACCGCTACCTGAAATGATCATTGCATAATACAAAGGCCTTATCTTGTTCAGAAATAACATTCCTCAACTTCAGATTTACAAGATTTTAACATATTTCCCAAACTCCTCTACTATTGAACGAATTTATACGCTTTATAACTCACGACCAGCTTGTAATGACAATAAACTGAAGTTTGCAAAAATTTTTTAATATAAAAAACAACGATCCGATCACAATTCTTGACTGCTGAGATCTTCACTTCAATTTTTCATTGTTTCATCTGCTACACCACCGTGAGACTCAGTTTAGCGGGCTGTCCAACCGTTTGAAACACCTTAGATGAGAGGGCCTGAGCGTAACTAATGAATGGTATGCAATATTGAGTATTTCGTCATCAAGATTCATGTAGAAAAGCTTACCATCAAAAGATATATTTGTACATGAGCACACTCCCTCTTCGAATCATCACTGAATCAACATCAAATTATTTTATAAGATGGCTAAGAAACTCACATTGAAGTACTTCTTGCACCCGACTAAGCATTCAAATTAAATATATTTTTACAATATCACTTTATATATCACTTTCATACGCCATATCTTCATTTCCACTGTAATTAAAATAATCGCTATCAACAAAATGTAATAGCAACAAAATGACGAACCACAAAAAGCACAACCAAAACAGTAAATAGAAACAACTGTTTCACTGAATTCTTTCAGAAAAGAGGAATCACTACTTGTTTGTAATACAAAGCTGCGAAAAAATAGAAGCACTTAAAACCTCACACAGTAGTACAGACATTGTACGTAACTAGTTTATAATATCAAATAAAAACTTGAGGTACAAATGCAAAGGTATCCTTCATACTGCACACCACATCTGAATTTAGTTAGAAGTTTTCAAACACAATCATACTTAGTTCAAAAAGTACTAATAATATCTGCATAAAGATTTGCGACCATGAAAATGCATAGCAAAAAAAAATAACGCAGCATCTAAGGTTGAAAATAATCAACGGAATCTAGAATTTTAAAGAAAAAATAAATAACATTTTACCACAATGAGTTGTACAATTTAGTATAAAAACATTTTTGCACATTTAAAATCTATAGAACATGCCAGTTTTCCTCGTTTCACTGTTTGGAAAATAAATTTTCCCTAAAAAGTATTTTGCTTGTCTAAAGAACTATCCCCGTCAATAAATGAGGTATGGAGGTATTCATTTATGCAGACCAGAAATGAGCGACATAAACGAATCATTTAGATTTGTCATCGCAGACTACAATCACAACTATAACAGTAGACAAATCGACTTGGATGGCACTACCTCCAATAGTTGTAGAGCATAGTAATCTGATAATCTCATAACAGAGAGACCTTTACATTCCACAATGAAAAACCAATCTAAACTGTTTACCACATGGAAATTGACGAAGTTAGTATCATTCAGATAACAAACACAATAAGCCTGAAAAAGAATAAACACAATGCATACTCAGAAGATGTTCAACACATCAACTGGTACCAGCTTCGCTGATGAATGAAACGGCTAATTTGTATTCCTTATTAATATCAATAATACACTGTATATACAATGGCGGTAAGCATAATACAAATAAGTACACGTGGGCATTATTCCCACTTATTACTCTTCGTCGTCACTACCATCATCTCCCTGTGGCCGAATTGTGATTTCGCGTACGGTTGCATTTGCCATCGCACCAAGTAAGACCTTTAACAAAGCAAGTCATAGCACAGGAAATGAAAAGAATGTTGATCCCGAATCTAGCACATTGAAATAAAATATGGAAAAATGACTCGTTGAGAAACATAATATAATTTACACCTATTTTCCATAGCCATAGCTCATAAATGAACAATGAAGGAAATAATTCTTACTTCAGGGCAAGACACGAAAACGTAGTGATCGTTTTCATATGTTCCACAAAGTTTTCGCACCTTTTCTTGCAACTGGGAATTTGTTGTGACCCAAATTGTATAAACATTTGCTGGTGAACACATCAAACATTCTTCAAGCATCGGCAAATCAGTTTCAGAGTCACCACATACCAAAATTTTACCGCAGTTTAGTTTCAATCCCATTTTTGACTTGATCAAACGAATCCCGTGACCTTTATTAAAAATACGACCAGAAATTTTTGCCTAAAAAAAGATTATAAAAAGAAAGAAAAAAAAGGATTTGGCAATGAAAGGTTGACCAATAAAGCTAACACATTAATACCATGTATTAGTCACAAGAACTATTCATAACGTAGTTAATTAAAAAGGAGAATCGATGACAACACCAAAAATTACCGTAGCACTATTAACTTCTGACAGTGCTACTTTCGTGAAAATCTTCAAGTCGAATTCACCCTCTCGTAATGTCAGAGTTGAAGACGTAGGATCTACTTCGTTCATTATTTTACATACCGCTTGATATCTGAAAACACCGCAGCAAAAAATTGTTTTCATGCACACTTAGAGCGAATATATCTTAATTGATGATTAATTGATCTATTAGTTCAGAAGCGACTTAAAGAAACAAATTAAAAAACCAACAAAAGAGATGAACGATGTTTAGGAACTGAATAGT
Organism: Litomosoides brasiliensis; assembly: GCA_013365375.1. Taxonomy (NCBI): domain Eukaryota; kingdom Metazoa; phylum Nematoda; class Chromadorea; order Rhabditida; family Onchocercidae; genus Litomosoides; species Litomosoides brasiliensis. The sequence continues at coordinate 14,542 of JABVXW010000563.1, read as the reverse complement.
TAACATCCTGCCGAGCAATCGTAATATGTCCATAATGTCTTTGTAGACCAGAACCAATCCAAGTGAAGTTACGATACTCCGGTTGCTCAAGTAATTCTTCCAGCTGAAATATATACCATTAAAATTTTATCAGCTTATTCAAGTACTGCATCTTAATTGTGAACTGTTCTCCATACTCGTTCAAAGACATTCGTTAGTAAAGCCAGATCTGCATCATTAACACTATCATCTTTGAACTGCAGCGATGGATTTAAATACCATTCACGACCAGCAGATGCACCATATGCATAGTAGCCTTAAAAAATATTGCCGTAAGCAAAAATAAAACCTACTATAGAGATATTTAAATTCATTACTACGGCTGCTGCAAAAATTAAAGAATTTTTGATTTGTATTTAAGAAAAAGAAAAACACAAACCTTCCGGCATTGTGCTGACGTTCAAAATACCAATATGCATCAACGGTGACGTGGTAACAATTGCGCAAAATTGGGCACAACGTCGCGCAAATTGTGCCTGAAGGTCTTTATTCTTGATGAATATATCTTGGATTAATTGTAAATTTCAGAAAAGATTGACAAAAATGCAATTAGGTTAGTCCTTAAAACACTAATGCGTTAAAGGTTTATAATTGACAGAGACAATTTTGAATATCCAAGAAATAATAAATTTGAAAGTACTTGGATGACGGCAGAATATGCCGGCTGAATGCTGGCTGGGTAAGAACACGAATATGACTTCAGTGTACCATCACGATCGGTAAAGAAATGTTGAAAATGATCGCCTTCAGTTAACAAGGCAAATGCGTTACTAACTTCATCGACGAAAGCTGCTTGTCCAGCGGGATGATAACTGCCAAGAGTCTGAAATGTGATATAATAATTAAAGCATAATGCAAAACAGATGGCAAAAAGTATTGCTTCTCTAATTAGAAATGCTGCAGTACAAAACTCAAATCCTGGACAATTAGATGTGCCACTTGCATGGGAAATATAACAACCCTCTTATTTGTTAAATATTTCAATCATAATCCTGATTATTAATGGTTCAATGGTTCAGTGGAGACCGTATCGTCTTGTTGACAAAATTTATGGACATAATATTAGTTGCATACCGTTTACAACTGAGCAATTGTAAAAGTTAGACAAACCTATATTAATCTGTTACAAAACTATTGTCAGAAAATCTTCAAAGTATGCAGGTAATTGAGAAGCAAGTTCAAAGCTAACCATAACGAACTGCTCCACATTGTTGATTTCATCGCTTTGAATAAATCTGAGGAATTCAAGGTCGTTTTCTAACTCAGCTAATTCGTTCGTTATATCAAACTTTGCAGTCATATATTGGCTACCTTCATCTGAATCATCACCTGCTGCAGCAGTCTCCAAAATCAGAATGTGTGTACCAGGAACAGATGAGTTTTCAAGCGACGCCTACAGCAAATTAGTTACTTCATCATTCATGACTTGAGTAACATATTTCCTACACAAGCAACATTCTGAAAAAGTCCTACACAAAATATTTATAATGTAAAAACTAAAATGCAAACTGATCATTGGTTTGCATACCTTCGCATTTTCGAGCGAAACAGAAAAATGAGCCCGAATTGCAATCCCTTTCAAAACCCGTTCAGCAATTTGTCGACGCACCTGACATGTCTTATCCATGAGTTGATAAAAATCGGCCAGAAGCTTTACCTAAATACAAGGTCAACATGGACATATGAATTATCAAGTTACTATAATTTTTCAAACAAAAATAGAAATACACACAAATCAATAATATGAGATGTACACGATGAATACGCATTGCATACCTCAGTGAGTCTGATAACTTCATGTGTCCACGACGGATCCAAAAAAGCTGTACTCCATTCATCGATATCATGACTCATCAAATACTGGTTTAAAAGAATCCCGTGATCACGCCTTACCTCCAGAGATTCTGTTGCAGCTTTGTAAAAGCAATCCGCAAATACCTAAGTTTATGCGACATTCAGAAATCAAATATAAATTAACAAAAAGAAATTGGCCCTCGAAATCATTTTCTGAATGTTATATTTTCAGAATACTTGAAACTGATAACTCACCATTTTATCAAACATAAAAGCAAAACATTTTCGGAAAACTATGATTCCGCTAACCTCAACATTAGTGACATCTTCAACCCGGTAGTAGCACTGTTTGTCTTGGGCATAAAAGCCAGCATTACCCAACTGCACTTCAGTTCCTGCTCCCGATGAAAGAATAAGTGCGGCCGCTGGATTACAAATCAACATTTCTTTTGCCACCAAATTCATACCGTCTTTAATCGGAGTCACAACACCCACATCCATTGCCAGATAATGAGCTACCAATTTAGCCCGCGGTAAACCTATACGAAGCTAACGTAAAAATAAGAAACAATTGTTCTATGCAAACAACAATAAAGCAAATAAAGTAAACAACTCAAATACCATCCATATTGAACTTTACGGGTTTCCAGTTAGGGAACTGTTTGCAAGGAAACGCTACATTCACTTCATCAACAATTTTCAAGCAATTGTCTTGATAAATCCGATACGATTCAACGGACCGCCGATTAGTCACCGCTACTTGATATAAAATATCTAGTCCAATGCGTTCCGGATATTTCTCGAAATAACGTTTCCATGCCTAAAAGAAATCAATTTATTTTAACGAAAAGTTTTACAACTACAAAAGAAGATTATGGTAAAAGAAAATGAAATAATTTAGTTCTGCGAATTACACCGATAAACTTCTCAGAGAACACAAATTGTACTGACCATAGTGTATTTCACACCCTGCTTACCATATATTTTTACAGGCAACCATAAACAAACCTTAAGTTTTTCAGCGATACCTTTCGTATAATCAAATCGTTCCACGGAAAAAAAAATGCAACCCTTACAGGATCCGGCAGAAAGTAGCTAAAAAAAATTTATACAGAATGTGATACAACCTAAACGCAACAAAAATGGTTTAAATCAATACGAACTTGAATTCACCTCTTTTCTTATTTCAGCCGCAAGCTTTGTGGTTGACGGATTTTTCACGATATTTAAGAAATCTTCGTTTTTGATTGATACGGGGAAAACACCCAAAGAACAAGTGAAGTTCTGAAAAAAATGAAATAATCTTCACGTAGTGTCTTTCAAAAAAATCTTCCCTCTTCACTAATATAGAAAAACCTGATGACTGCAACCAAAGACGAATTTAAAGATTATAAATAATTACTTCATGAGTAACAGTGAATATGTCAATTGTACTTTCATATTGAATCCGGGCACGTGATATATGTTTCTTCACCAGTTCTACATATTTCTCACGATCGCGATGAGTTTGAAAACCAACCTATGAATGAAGTCTTCCACATATCATTCAAATTTGCATGCTTCCAAGATATTCACTATGCTGTTACAAAGCTACTTGAAAACTTGAATGTGCATAGATGGGAAAAAGCGGAACGAATATCATAAATGGTAACTCGCTTGATATTTTCCAGCTTTTACACGAATCCAAGGCACAAAGTGTGTTCAGTTAACTGACTTTTGTGAATCGAAGTAAGGCTCGCATTATCGGTTCCGCAACGATACGATATTTCGTCATCCAGTTGTCTGGAGGTTGGAACGGGATATGCAGAAAAAATCCGACCTAAATAAAGCATAAATTAACCAAATGGTTAATTAAATCTATTATTAAACCAAATTTGAAAAAATTACCGCCCACCTCTAGATTACTATCTAAACTTCTCATCATCTGTCCTGTAAGCATTAGGTGATAGTCATGGATCCAAATAAAATCCTGCGGTCGGCTATTCCGGACGGCATTAATTCCAAACTGATAATTAACTCTAACATAAGCACACCAGTGTTCTCGAAGTATCTGCAAAATTGAACAGACCTACAAATACATTAAAAAACGAGGGTAACATTTTCAATGGGATACAATCAAAGATGATTTTCGCGGCTGTTCGAACTAATGAGTGAACAGAAAAGTACGAAAACCTGTTCATCATCGTAATCTTTAACAATATATTCCGGTAAATTATGCAGTACAGGCCACAGCAAACCATTGCTAATTCCTCCATAGTATGTGTTATAATCTTCTTGATTTACAATTACCGGATTCAGTTGATAATTTGACTTATTGTAATCATGCAGCACCGACAGTAATGACATCTCGCGCCTGAATTTTTTAAAAATTTTAATTATGTATAATCCTCAAAAATTACTAATTTTCCACTCCGTTTTGCATTTAGATCTTTTTTTTTGCATCCACATCATTTGTGGATGGGATTGATGCAAAATCTTTTTTTCTTATTTTCTATTATTTCTAAATCTTTTAAAATACGTTATCTTTTACTGTTCAGTTTTAATCAACGAGATGAATATGCTATTTGGCTATTATCTGTTAATTATTTAGCATGTATCGAAAAAAATTTACTCGACGTCTCGTTCATTCTCCGTTAATGCATTCGGTTTCGGATCGTCACCCAAAACATGAAAGATTTCGCCAGCATTAGCCTGTCGAAGAAGTGGCAATCCAAGTGAATTAGTAGAAGGCGGTGCCTGAAAGTTGAAATGATTAAAAATTTAGTTAAAAGTTTCCTTTTTCAATAACTACGATAGTAACACTCTGATCTACTGCATGTAGGCTGTAAAGAATAATACATGATCTTCGGTGAGTTGTTTAGCAGCTCCCTGCAAATTCATCCCAATATTCGCAAGCCAGATGTTTTCTTTGTCGATACTCATTATTGGATCAACACAGGCTACCAATCCACCACTTCCCTGTTGAATTTCCCAACTACCACATAGCTTACGTTTTATTGATACCGGTGGCGCGTTTGAAACATTGATTACACGTTGCTAAAGAACAAATGTATGAACTCTTCTAGATTTTTCATTTAAGAAATTTCGGTGCCATTGACTATTGCTGAATGCAAACAGATTCTAGTTTGTTAGAATTCTAGACAGGTAAATTGCTCTGTTTACTTTAGCAAATACAAATATAATTTCCGTACCTAAACCATTACCATTACTTAGACCACACGACTCGATAAGGGAAGATTGAGCTGTAATGTCAGATTTACGATTTATTTCCCTTTCACTGCATTTCTGTGAGAAACGTTAAACTTCCAGAAAAAGAGTATGCAATCTTTTATGGGAAGATTTGTAACAGTTCGCTACGGAAAAGTGGTATCTTCTACTTTCATTTGTTTGGATATACATAATTTATGATTTGCAATGTTTTCTGCGCTACGATGAATGAACACTTCCTGCAGAGTTTATCGAGAGCTTTATTAAATAACACTCCAACAATACGCAATCAATGAACACCTTGTTCAATTTTGAGCCACCACTATTTCTTTGTAACTCACACAGAAGACTACGAAAATTTTCCTTGTGTATAAAAAATTGAATAGCTGGTATCCAACAATTCATTTGCAACCAGTACAAATATGTAAACAAAGAACCTTATGGTGAGAAATATCGGTCAGCCCACCTCCGGCGTGTGCATCACTTTCAATCGGCTCATCAAATTCAAGCTCTACTAAATCCAAATTTTCAATGGATCCTTGAATACTAGACCTTCGCGAATTTGCTCGGCTTCGCATCATCTGTTATTTCATTACGATTTGAATTTATTTTATGATTTGAATTTAGAGAGAAATTGAATAAAACACGCTGAGGTACATTAAAATAATATAAATCAACCTGCAAATGGCGATATTTTTCACCAAAACGTTTAGCATGGATTCCAAGCATACTTTGTCGAACACCAGGAACAGCTGCGTATAATTCTCTAAAAAATAATAGAAATAGCTAGAAGTCAGACTGCTATGGATATTTTTTAAAACTTTAACAACAGGGGCACAGCGTAACGTGATAAAGGATAGTACCTGTTAGAAAAATTCAAATGGAGGCAATTCTAACCGTAAACGGCTTTTACTGTTGTTGACATCGTAAAGTGCCAGGGCGAATAGTAAGGCATCACGATAATGGGTACCAGCCGACAGATCTGAGTCATATATTAAGGGAACAGCAAGACGCCAGAATGCGACCGAATTGTAGCCCAAACTCGATAAAAAATAATCAAACATTGGATCATACGATTTCGTGTAGGCTAAGCAAAATTCCAGCACCAAAAGCAAGCCCTAAAATATATTCTTTCTCGGAAAATCCAACAAAATCAGGGCAATCACCAACCCAACAGCTGAGAAAACAGTCAGTAAATTTCGCTTTCTATAACTCTGAATTCTAAAAACCCAACATTTATTGGAACCTGAAACGCAATTTCAGAAAATTTATCCCGAGCTCGCCACCGATTTCGCAAAATTACGGAACATTGGCAAAGGAAATCGTCAATTGAACCGGTATCCGGAACAGTTTCATCCATCTTCAGCAAAATTTTCGTCATTTCCTAAAAAAAGCAATTTTTAAGCAAAAAAAAACCAATACGATTCTGTCACTGGTTAGAATATGTTTCATAAAGAAATCCAATTAATGCCAAACCGATTCTGACGTAATCGCCGGACCTGCAACTGTTTGTATATTCCGTTTCAAAGCATTAATTGTAGAATTCAATCACTTGCCACGATTAAATTTCTTGTAAAAATTGTTCATAAACCATTAAAAAACAAACGTTTGCATACTAATTTGCATATACTAATGTTTGAGCATTCACGGTTATCCCAGGTAAGTATCCCATATTACTCACGATAAAGTTTGAAGCCATCCTGTTCCTCATCTTCGTATTTTTTGACGATATAATAAGGACTGAAACATTGTATATAACAGTTAAAAACAAAAGCCTACTAGCCGAACTCTTTTGGCACAATCCACGTCATTTTTAAGAGCTTGAGCGGATCGTTGAAACGGGCGGTCAGCGAGAACTTGGATGGTAGATTGGTTGTCTTGTTCCTCGCTATCCACTCCAAAAAATGTACAACTTTCACGGTTATTTAATTTTGGCGTCAAATTGACAACTTGACCAGTAGGTGACATTTTCGTTATCGGCTTGCTTTGCTTCTCGTTGTTGTTTTCTAATTGGACATGACTGTTCACTTCTTGACTGCTACTACAATTTTAGTCTTTAAAAAAGTAAATATCTAGTCTTATCAATATGTCGGGCTGTCGATATATTCAACCATTACTTTGTGCCACTCTGAGCTAGTGTATGAAATCTATGGTTTCACATGTCAAATCTAGACAGTGAACCAACAGTCAGACTACAACACGTGCTCTCGACTGAACATAATTATTGTGGAATATTAATTAATGTGATATCAAACACCTTCAATACATCCTGTTATTACTTAATTTTGTCCCAGATCCTGCTTTCTATTTCGGTGCAGATCATATTAGAAACTGGGAGCAGATTGGACGGTTAAATGGATTGAAGCAGTGGTGCACCGTTATTTTACGTGTCACTTTCAACATTTATTTAACAATCCTTGCACGACTAGACGACGTATCAAGTTTAATGATTTTAAAAAAAACGGTACTAAACTGTTAGAAATGCTTTCAACAGGGAAGAAAAACGATAGGCGTATTTTTTAAATTTCGTTATATAAATCATTTGAAAAGAAGTGCATTAAATAGTTTACTTGTCAACGTCATTCGAAGATTTACACGAACCACAGGCAATGTACCGGTGATCTCCCTTCTGCGCTTTATTTTCCGAATCAGCAAGATTTCCGAGAAGTGTTTCAGATCGTGAATGTAATGATCCATCAGTCACGGATTCATCGGTTGGAATGTCGACTGATTGGTCACCCTTATGCATCTCTTTCGCTACTGATGGCTTATCATCTTCCAAACGCCTGCTACTTTTATCCATATTGCCTGGAAAAAAAAAACTTCAAAATTTTGCAGTACCAAGCACCAACTTTTCTGGATGGTGCGACATCAATTTCAATTATTTGCAGGATTCAGTAGAAAAAAAATCCCAACGATAGCCTTGAAGTAGAAGGAAAGTATCAAAAAGCTGGAGAGCGAACAATAATTTGGCGAATGAAAGAAAACACAATCAGTACGAGAAATGAACTAAGATGGTACCAGCTGCAGCGAGCTATCACTATCAGTAGCAGCACCACTTCCAGCAGCAGCAGCAGCAGCGCGATTGTTTACACCCAGGTGGGGATAAATGACCAGATCGACCTACCTGTCTTTGTATCGCTGCAATCTGTTCAATCAACAGCACTCGCGGCAATTAAAAAATACCAAAGGACATTCGCCTCGTTTCTACCTCACTTATATACATATTTTCTCTCGTTGACATGCATTAAAGTAGCTATGAGTGCGTACAATAGGAGAGGACGTGAAAGAATAGTAGAAAGATGATGGTGAGGGAAGGAGAGGAAATGGAGAAAGAATCAAGAAGGGAAAAGGAAAACTTCATTGACATACAGAGAAAAAAATGTTGAAAATAAATGCTTTGGTAAATATACGAGCTGTAAGTGAGGGTTACAGAGAAAAACCATCATTCTGAAGAGAGCATGGGGAGAATAGAGAGTTCTACGTGGGTCGACGAACCTCATCAACAAACAGAAAAACTTCTGTGAACATCATCAAAGATCGTTCTGTTATAGAATAACACACAAAGAGATAAATAGTGACACGTACACGCAGACATACATACGCATACATGCACACATAATGCCCAGACATACATACACATACACGCGCATACACATATACAAAACAAACATACACGCAGGGATAAACAAGGACATGTTGGCGAGAGTGGTGCGAAGTGGATCGGTTGATTGGAAGTGTTATCCATGAGGTGCTAGCTGTCACCTGAGGACAGTGCTAACCCGTTGGCATTGACAGTGTTGCTTGAGCATTAAAAGTATCAAAATTGGTGTGTAAATAATTTGTAAAGTTATCTGGACGTTGTCATTTCATTTCACGTAAGTAATTATTCATTTACGTTACGGAACTAAAAAAGAAAAGTTAATGCAGTGCAAATAGATTTTATCTAACCGATGACAATTTATGTTTGCTACAAATTTTTCCTTTATCACTGTGTTGAAATTTCAATGAAAAATATTTCATTCAAATAAAAAACTTATTAATCGCTCTTGTACAAAAGCTCAAACTCAAGTGCATCTCTTTATAAGTTTCATTAACAAGTGTAAGCACAAGTGATCATTAACCACGTCACCACTTTCGTTAGTGCTAATTGATACATGTAAAAGCTGTTCTATTTGCAAAAATTAATTAACATGAAGTTGCAAGGAAATTTTTAACTCCTGAAGATTGTTGTGGGAAAATTTTCGAAACATCGGAGGTTTTTAATAAGCAGAAAAACCAACAACATTTTTGTTGAAATTCAAAAACTTAAATTTATTGGTGGGAATTGTTGTTGTTGTATTTTCTGCCGTAAAAATTTTTGTTCAGCTTGTTTATCTAAAGTATTATTTCCTCCAAATTTATCTTCACTAAGCATGAATTAAATGAAAATGTAATACAGCGGTTGGTATTGGTTATCAATTTGAAAAAGAAATAAATAAGGCGGTAATTCTGCTCTGCAAATAAAGGAAAACTTTAGCTTGTAAAAATTAAACAATTTTTTTATTGTGTAACTAAAAAATAGGCGTCGACTTGCCAGCTGTTGATCTTGACGTGCTTATGCACAAAGATCAATTTAGGTCGCATCTGTAAATATTTATTTCCGCAAATTTTAGGCCTCGTTTCTCTCTCCTAGCTCCACAATTGTTATACAAGTTACTTTAACACGTAGTTTGTTACAATAAACAGATTAATGTTGCTATTTGTTAAAATTAGTAACCTAAGTACCATAAGTACAAATGTGATGTGGCTTGACTGCAAATCGGAAGAGTTAAATTTCGGAAACAGAATGTGCCTCTACGAAATAAAATGAAGAACTAGCAAATACTCATCACTACAATACGGCAAATTTCATTAGACCATTTTTAGTCCATTCCATTTAAACGTTCATATTTCAGAAAAGGCATTAGTTTTCCTGAATTCATTCCGGCGATGCAAAATTAACTGAAATGATAGCAAAGATGTTCAGCATGAAAGTTGCATTAACACATTCCCATAAGTCTTGAGAATTTTGCTTTCGGAATATTTAAAAGCATTAAAGCAAATTTTGTACATGAATGTTAGGAAGCTAAAATTTTTCGTCGAAATAGTAAGAAAGATAGTTGGGAGAACCAGATTTCAAATTTGTTTTATGTGAAAGTTGTGTGGAATTTTCAAAAGTGTTTCATGATGATTCGCCAATGCATACATGCAGCTGAAGATCATAATTTTAACTTTTAAGATGACAGATCCACCTTGGGAGGAAATAAATTCTGAGCTGAATACTTCCTGATAAAGTACGTTTTCTTTATTCGGTCATTTGATTATTCTGATAACTAAAAATTCGGTTATTTGATTATTCTGATAACTAAAAAAAAACAACGCAGTTGCGTCATTGAAGTGAACTTCATTAATTCAACTTATCGACTACTGTTGATTTATCTCATTTTAGGTTTTTTGCTTTGTTAATGGCCAAACTTAAATCACTTATTATTCTAGCAAGAAAGTGACATTTCATTTTATTATTATCGGTTGAAAAGTTATTACCTTTATTGTTGAAATGATAGATGAAATGGTGCAATAATAATAGAAGATCAAGCCCTCTGGTTTAGGTTGAAGATGTGTGGCACAAAGGAAAGAATCTGACTGATATAAAAGGCTGTAGTGAGAATTGCTCCTATAATATTGCCTTGCAAAAAAAGTGCGGTAAATGTGATCGCAGAGAAGTTTTTCATGCTTTGTGATCTTTCTAGTTTGGAAAGATTTTTTTAGATTTTTTTTCTTTTTAGCTTACACTAAATATTAATTGACTTCACTAATTCACTTCACTGATTTTCCTTTTCACTTCCAATACCAAAGATTCCTAAATAATGAAATTTTGTGCAACTGAATATAAACATTGAAGATTTTGTTAAAAGAAATTTATTGCAGCGATTTATTTGTTAATTATCTTACAAACTGTATTGTTTTGAAAATTCTTTTTCTCAAAAATTTCGGTCAGGAAAGCGCATAATTAAACATTATTTAGGTTTGTCCAAATTTTCAATGTTTTTAGTAGACGTAAAAGCCGCTTTGTTCAGAATTTAAAAAGTAAAGTTTTGCAGTGGGCAGAAGTGGAATTTCTTATAAATAAGCAATTCAAACAATTAAAAAATTCATTAGGCATGCATGTATTTAAAATTGATACTTTTCTTTATTACTTAATTAAACCACATTTTAAATTCATTTATTTTTGAGTTCCACCTTATTCGGAACAAAGAGTACCGTAAAAGACTTTTAGTGATCAATAGTTTCCGTTTATTACTGTAAGTTAGACCTGATTACAAGTTCATCTATTGTTAAATTATTTCAGACAATCAGTGAATGATTTATTTGTGCTATGACTGACATAAACTATTAATTCTTCTTTCTGCAGCTCTGAGAATCATATAGTCGTGGAATTCCTATCAACAAATTCGTGGAATGAATAATTTATTTTCTTTCTACGCCCACACTTTACACGTTTGAAAAAAATTTTCTTTTCCACGGCGATGAATTCAACACCTATCAGTAAGAATTTCTCCCAATTTTGCAGAAATCTGAAGAAAGAAGCGAAATGGTCGTGCAGAATCGTTGGAATCATATGAAAAACTTCCTTCTGAGGCTTACGACACAAAAAGAAAGCAACAAAAAAAGTGTTAAATCGTTTTAATCCTAAAGAATTTTAACTTAGAAAAGATTGTTAGGAACTTCAAAAACATTAAATCGTTTTCCCATCTACAACGTTCCTTGGTCATCTCCTCAGGATTCAGGAAACAAATTGTTCAAAAATGTGTCAAGCGAGATTTATCGCCAAAATTAAAAACACCACAACGGATTGTATCGCAGATTTTGTGATATTTATTCAACTCAACTGTTTTCAGTGTTAGGATATTTTCATATAACACTGTATCACACGTTCCAAAAAGGCGACAATAGACACGACACACGGTTTATACGCTGCAAATGTTTTGTGTAAAAAATTTTTTAAATTACTGAAAATCATTTCAATTAAGATTGCTGTTGCAAATCTGTTGCAGGAGCAATTCTAGCACCATTTCTTTAAATCAGTAGTGCTTACTTGTAGCCTGTAATAAAGTTTAACTTACTAATAAGGTTACCAATTTGATCAATGATTGAACGAAAGTTCGCTTAAAATTGCCACTGGAGTGGTGTCTTTGGTTTTCTACAACAAGATCGATGATTTTGAATGAAGCAAAGTAATATTGGAAATTAGGATGCAGAATACAGGAAAGAAATATCTCCCGTACACACCGTAGTGTGAATTAATAATGCATGTGATAACATCACATCGATTTTGACTTTCAGTAAGGTATAATTTTCTAAATTTTTTTAAATCAGTTTTTTAACTAATGAAAAATTTCGCCTTTGATTGACAATGTTGATTTTATTTTATGTCATTTTTGAGTGTCACGAGTATCCATGTGTTTACTGGTAGTTCTACAGCAATCAATAGTGCAGATGAACTCGCCAAATGAAGTTGCTGATCGATAGCACACAGAAATGTAATTCAAAAACATTCCAGTCAACTTAAAATTTTCGAAAAATAAAAAAAAAATTAAATCGTTAAAAAAAATATGTAGTAAATATGAAACAAATTAGTTCGCACTTTCTATGTCAATTCAAACAGTAGCAGTTCATAGCAGACAAGTTAGAATCTGAAGACTGTGACCAACATTCCGTACAATTCTATCTCACCGATGGAAAAACGAGTTCCTTCAGATGCATCAATTTCACGATAATCGCTAGTAATTTGATTTTGATTTATTTAATTATCTTACTAACATATCATTTACATTTCAGATTTGTTGAAATTATTGAAATTTTCAACAAATATGACAAAAATTTGTTGTGTGATAATCCTTTATATTACATATGTAAACTATATTATTCAGAAGTTACAAATAAAAATCAGAAGCTTCTAAATCCCAAATATTCGAAATCAAACAGCTAAGAGCTTACTTATGAAAGCAATTTAAACAATGCTTATTTCACCCTTCCTCATTTCCCTACAGTCCGGTTCTAAATTTAAATGGCCTAATTTGCTTATTGTTTCCAGAAAGTTTAGTTTTACAATTTCCAACATTTCTCTTCCGACTAATTTTCTAAGGTTCTGTGTTTATCTGAGTTAAGTGAAATGATAAATAGCTTCTGTAAAGCCATATTATCGCATTAGCAAACGTTTTGAATATCTCCCGAAAAAAATTTTAGCTTAAAGATATATTGTACAACATTGTACGGTATGAATCGATCGTTCGCCCATTATTGCTCTTTCACATTGTATTCGAATGCCTCAGTTCCTCTTCAACCAAATTCACTTTTTATCGCTTTTTGTAACTTTAATATTATTATAATTAAATATTCATTCGAACAAATTCTGAGACAGTGCGTACCGTTCAATGATCTGTTATCATAAGAATGCAATAACCTGTATTTGAAATCAATTTTGCTGAGAATACAGTGAAATTCACAAGGCGAAAAGGGATGATGCTTGGATTTAATGACGAATTAGACCCGGGAACTGTTCAGTTAGAAATTCTAACCTTTGCAGAGGTTGTCGTCGTCATCTAAAAGTACCATCACTTTAGCTGAAGCTAAATTTTCTCTATTTTCCCACCTCACTCCTCTATTTCACTTTTCCTTCCAATTATTTTGTAGTGCCCAACATCTTAAACAGATGGTTGGTTACGTGTGTTTTTCGTGACAATATGACTGCATTTGAAATTGGAACGATTTATTCCTCGCCCACAGCCTATTCACTCTTGCTGACAGTGAAAAAAATTTCGGTCGTTTCTGCAACATCAACCGCTAAATCAATTTTCAACTGTAAACATTTATATGAAGTTTTTGGTGCATCGGAAACATTAAGAAATCGGATTTTTATTATATTAATGAATTTGGTGACAGTTAGGTCTTTTCAGTTTGCTTACATCAGATCTTTGGAGTAGGCCAAATGATCCTAAAAGTATTTGCGGAAAAGAACTTATAAGAATGTTCTATTGGCCAGATTCTCAATAAGAAGTTTGGAACCGGATGAGAAGGTATATATTGTAAAATTCTCAAAGTGTATAAAATAGTCCTACAAATTTTTTTTGAAAAAGTCAAATTAAAACTTAAGTGAATATATGGAAAAGGCCATACAGAATTAACAATAATGGTGAGAACGAAGAAAATACTAACAATACCTCATCTATCTTATAAGGAAAAATAAGAGGCAATGAAAGAGAAGGTGAAAGTTGATCATTTTATCCATCAGGAAAAAGTTTCTAGGCGAGAAGCACGTTTGTTGTGAACGTTTGGGGAAAGAACAAAGGATTGGTTTAAATAGATCAAAGATTGTGTGCGGTTAACGTTGCCTTTGTTAGCAGTACAGAAGACTGGCACACAGTTAGTCGTCTTACGATATTTGGGTTAGCTACAAAAGCTTGTAATGATGTTACCCATT
>JABVXW010000562.1:0-25880 GCA_013365375.1 Litomosoides brasiliensis | reverse complement strand
TTATTATTATTATTATTATTATTATTATTATTATTATTATTATTATTATTATTATTATTATTATTATTATTATTATTATTATTATTATTATTATTAATTTTATTACTATTATTATTACTATTGCCATTATTATTATTATTATTTATTATTATTATTATTATTATTATTATTATTATTATTTATTATTATTATTATTATTGTTATTATTATTATTATTATTACTATTATCATTATTATTATCATTATTATTATTATCATTATTATTATTATTGTTATTATTGGTAGTAGTATTAGTAGTAGTAAGGTAGTAATAGTTGTAGTAGTAAGTTTATAACATTCAAATAATTATTTAATAAGATATTTTATAGTTTATAGTGAGGAAGAATTAGGAAGAAGATGATTGGTATGGAGAGGATGTTGGCGTATGATGTGAAATAATTTCAAGAATGATAAAATCGAACTTCTTTTCACCTCTAATTTCCGCCTCTAAACAGTTGACGTGATAATTGTCATTATTATTACAACAATTATTACACCTATTTTTACGCCATTTCATCTTTGATGATTTCACCCATCCCATCTATCGTCTCTCTCAATGAAAGCAAAAACACTTCGTTTCATTTAAATATTCCAAAAAAAAAAAAAAATTGCTTGCTATGTTAGTTAGCTGTCAAATAACTTCACATAGAAGTACGCATATCCGTAAAATCACTTCACTTCTCCATTTCACATAATTATCATTTGCGATAAGTGTGCTGAAGGATTGGCTGATCGAAGTAAGTCAACAACAATCATTGTCGGAGGATTTTCCAGTACTCTCAAAGTTAAGTACTTTTCATTTCGTTGCTCTAAACAACTTTAAATGAAAATCATCTTATTTACAACATAAATTAAATATCACTTTTTTTTGAGAGAGTAAAACTAAAAAAGAGCGGAAATGATGAGAGCATTATTAAATGAAAATCCATTAGTTTTTAAAATAGGAGCATTTATCCTATCAGAAGTTTTCAACTGAAATAAAAATCATTTCATATTTAGCATAAATATAAATTTTAAAATTTTAATTAACAAATGGAAATATTTCAAAATACAATAGAAAAATGTTGCTGTGATTGCTAACAAATTAGCTGAATTATTAAAAATCAAGTAATTTAAAATGTTAATATTATTAGTTCATTATACGGTACGATACTTTCTTGATGTTAAATAACTTATTTGTCAAATTGAAGTTTGAGTAAAATGGAATTTATTATTGATTTGTTTTTTGTCAGTTTTTGTTTAAAAAGCATACAACCAATTTCAATGATTTGTTTTTTTCTTAATTTTATACTTTTCTTGGTAATTTTAATTAATTATTTTTATAGTAAAACCAGAAAAGTATTTAGCTAAGTGAATTTTAGACTGTGGAAGGAGTGGTCTTAATTACTGCAGTCCTTAAAATAGCACAAAAAAAAATTAATTTGAATTTGTTTATATATTTTAGAACAAAAAAAAAGTTGCATTTACTATTTATTTATTTAAAAACGAATTTAGAAAAAAATCATAACATTTAATTTAATATAATGAATTATTTGAAATTGTCAAATACAACGATTACTTACTTACCTTTCCTTTCACTTCTTGCTAGTAGCAAAATACTACTGTTATATTTAATTAATAAAGAAACTTTTTAAAAATAAATTTACAGAAAAGGTTTTTATTAAAACTACCAAGCAGATATGCAATAGTCGGAAGGAAAGTAATTATCACAAAGTATCGTTTGAACAAAATATTTTTGACTAAGAGGAATAATACGCAGAGCGGAATTGCTTGCGCAATTATCACCGGACGCACGTAATAAAGCATAAATGAATTTATCCGTGTTATTCATGAATCCGACCAAAGCTCTCTACTCACACTGCTTAATAATATTTTTCATATTTAAAAATAAATGATTAAAATTTCTGTTTAAAAAATTTTATGAAATTTTTTATATTTTCAACTACAATTATTTAGCTTCAAATAGTAATAAATATTATTATCGCATAATTTTTGATAATAACTAATAAATTACTTTCTCACTTATTTATCAAAAAACTAATTTTTCACTTTTTTAAATTAATTTCTCACTTATTTATCAGTAATCCCTAATGAATTAATTGCCTTTTTTTTTCAAAGATAAGTAAAATATTCGCCAAAATTTAGGTTTAATTTGCGCCGATATCAGTTACTAGTTAGTTATTTGACATTTAAGGACCTAAAATTTCATGCAACTCTTAAAAGCAACGATATTTTGAGGTGTAAATTCAATTATTTAATCCATGATAACAGAGAGAGAGAGAGAGAGAGAGAGAGAGCTATTATCATATTAAAGGTTGCCCCATACTAAACGCTATTCTAACTTAAAATTTCCTCACCTAATATGTGAAAGTCATTTCAATTTGTAGTAGTATTTTTATTTATCCAAATTGCACAATAAATTTTATTTAAAAAAATGCACAGATATCTACGATAACAGCTATTCATTGATGATAAATACATTAAGTGACTAACTTAGCGTTATTCACGTACCGATTATCTCAAATCTTTGACGCGTGGAATTTTGAGGATAAATATGACAAAATGGACGAGTAATTGATTGCATTTAAATAATTTTAATTCAGAAGACAATGGCTAAACTTATTGTTCACCTCAACTTTTTTTGAAGAGAATAGACATTGTTTTCAAGCAGCAAAATAATTTAAATTTAAAGATAACGCAAAATAGCGTGTATTATAGACAGATTGTTTTCAACGAACCATACAGTTCGATCGATAAAATGACGTGAGCCATTTATTGTTTACGTGTAAAAAATTAGTTTAATTGACACTTCAAAATTTATTAGCTGATATATTATGCAAACAACGTTTGTATATTTTAAGTTTATAAAAAAAAAATAATTTCACTTACCTAATATTATTTTAAATTATCATAAATAAGATTTGCAAATAGTTTTGCTATGCATTTTTTCTGTTTCATAAAACTAAGTGTGAAATTTTTATCAGTTTATCATTGGTAGTATAAATGTGTAAGGATAATTTTACAGTTTTTCGAATTTTTTTTTATCATATTCTCTTAAATATTCTAAAATTGCGCTAAATAGCTACTACAAATTGGGCATACTTATTAAGTGCAATAAAACTGTTGTAAATTTATTTCTTCTTTTTCTTTTTTCTATTCTCTTAGATTGTTTTGAGGAAAAGCCTTAACACATTTTTGCGTAGTTTAAACGTAGTTTTTTTTGCGTAGTTTTAAAAAAGTATGTTATCCAACAGAAAATTTAGTTGTTGTTGAACTGCAAAATCAATGGTATCATTTGATATTTGTTGAAGAAGTGATCGATCGATGTTAAGCATAACACTGACTTATATAAGACGATAAGAAGTTAGACGAAGTTAAAATTGCAAAATAAAAGTATAATTGAGTGCTCGACAAGCGGGTACTATTATATTATAGTTAATTGCATATCAAAGATTAAAACGAGTAAATAATTTTAAAATTCATCGTAAACAACGAATTATGTTGCACAACGGATTATTTCAGGCTAAATTAAATAACAAAAATAATTATTACTGATAGAAATGCTAATTACAGCCATAAATTATTTTAATTTAAAAATCAAAAAAAAAAACAAAAAAGAAAAAGGAACAAAATTTACAGTGCAAATTTCTATAAGGTACTTTCATCACTTTAAATTTTTTCAATTTTTTTTCAATTTTCCTTTTTCAATTTTTCAATTTTCCAACAGATCCCACTTCCGCTTACCATATCACAATCTAAATTAACTTTTACGTGAGAAAAAAAAATTTTTTTTTATTTTAAATTAAATAATTCATATTTTGCATATTTTGCAAAAAAATTCACAATGTGAATGATTTTGAGTGAAATGAAAATGAAATTATAAACATCTCAAACTTATCATTTCTCTCATTTTCCAGTGTTTATAAATTTGTGAACGAGTGATTAAGGTGGATAAGCTTAATGCCTCCAGCAAAAGTAATCAGTTGCTAAAGTTATCGGAGTGAATTAATTGATGTTCATTAAATTAATATAAATTAAATTGCTCTATACCCTATTATTACTGTAAAAAGATTACTGTTGTAGAAAGTAAAGTATTACTGTTGTAGAAACAAGCATCAGAAGATAGTTGGATAGAGCAGGTAGTTGGCGCACCTTTAGTAAGTCATCCAGTACAGGTGCCCGATCAGAATAATATGTATATTGCACGTTATGATAAAGAAGGTTTGGTGTATTTTGGTAAGGCATGGAAAGAAAGTGGCGCAGTACACGTAAGCACAGCAATACTTTCTATCATTCTGTACCCTCTTTTTGAAATTTCTGAAAAAAATTTAAAGTTTTATCTTATTCTTTTTAAGATTTTATTTCAGAAATTTCACGAAAACATTAAAATTATACTTTTTGATTTAAATTATTAAAATTCATTTGCAATTGCAAAAACAAATTCCTCAGGGTTTTATTGGTAAATTAATGAGGAATATATGTGTATTGAATTTCAAATTTTTAATTTTTAATTACTCAATTTTGATAATTTTTATTTCAATTTTCATTTCATTGTCATTTCAATTTTCAATTTTCAATTCTCATATCAAATATTATTTGTCACAATTTTTAGTGTGAATTCGCCTGTGAACAAGTAAAATTAAATGGATCAAATATTAGTGATAAAATTCGGGTATTTAATTAATCGCATTTTTTTGAAGCACAATTAATGACGTCATAGATGTTAGGAAAATTTATTGTTTATTTATTGAAACTGATTGGCAAGTTAAATTATTTAAAATATTCGTTTTTTGAAGTGATAAGATTGCACAGGTATTGTTTTAGCTCTTAGATAAAGGTGTTTCACATTCATACCTTTATCTAAGGATGATCAATAACCAATTCACAAATTATCCAGAAACTTGATAAAAGAATTCAAACAGTTATTTCATTATTAAATGATTGAACAAAGTATCATAAAGTAATCAGATGACTAATCTGTTCAGATTTAAACCTCACACGTACTACGTCAGTTAAAATTAGTACGTTAAATTTAAATTTGCAATTAATCGTTTAATTCATTGAAGTGGAAAAAAATTTAGATATTAACATACAATGGTAATCATATAACCAAAGGTTTCTTCTATGAATGGATAAAGTTTGCCAGATGGTTGCGGCATTCAAATGATGAATGCCGCATACCGTTACGTTGTGGTACGTCAAGTGGAGTGATCTTTTGGCCTGGAAAAGGTTTGGGAACGTTAAATATCGAGAAAAAAACTGCAACATTTATATGTGCTGAGGTACGGAAATTTAGTTAAATTTTTATATAACAATTGGAAAAAAAATTTTTGATTTTTTTTAATTGAAATTAATTTTAAAATTTTTAGAAAATTGTTGCACTAGCAGAATCTGAACTGTACGATTGTCTTATTCTTGTACGTAATCTACGTGATAGGCCACCTCATTGCCGCTGCGATCATTGCATGAAAATTGAGGCACTGGAAAAAGTATGAAACAAAAAAAAATTTACAGATTTATTAAAAAATTACTTAAGAAAAATACTAAAATATAGATTTGTTAAATTTTAAACCTGAATTTTAATTTCATTGTTAAATTATCTTATAGGAAGCACATTCACCAAATAATTTGTTACTGGTTAATGAATGGGCTGATTACCGTGTCGGTGATGTATTTCCTAAAACAAGGTCTTTAAATTTTTTTTTATCAAATTTTAATGCTATTTTACGCATTTAACTAATTTTACGCATTTAACATTTAACTTATTATTGTAATTTTTGATTGTTTAAGTTAATTTAAGACGTTTAATCAAAGCGCTGAATCGTCCCTTGAATACATTAGATGGCCCAGAGGAACAGTATGTTGCCTTATGGTATCATTTTGGCCAAGCAATAATGGGTCGAGCATGGAGTGATGCAAATGGTAAAATTGCTGCTGCATTTGTAAGGTCAGTGATTAGATCGATTCTTTTTTTTTCCTTAACAATTCTTATCAAAAATTATTCAACTGATAAAATTATTGTTATTTAACATTTAAGTATTTAATCACTCATTTAACTGTCTTATCATTTATCAATTATCACTAATTTTTAATCAGTCAATTATTCTATTGCTAACAAATTAAGTAGTTTTATCACTTTATCACTATTTTATTAAATTAATTATGTTTTATTAAATTAATTATGTAAACAAAAATTCTCTCCCAATTACAACATTTATTCTCTGCAACGTATCATTGAATTACGTAATTTTAATTTTAGGTACATAATCTTAAAGTTGAAAAAATCAATTGTAATTTTAGGTGCTTCTAAAAAACTTTACTATTTTCATTTCTGTTAAAAAAAAAATTTTATTAAAAAAAAATATTTTTGAATGCAATCAAATTTTCGGTTTTTTTTTTAAAAAAACCTATATGAGCCATAATTATTTTTTTACTAATTTTGTTAATGAAATAATAAAATTTCTTTTAGCAGAAAAATGCCATTCTTAAGTAAAGTTATTGGTTCGTTGCAACTTTTGGTACAAATACCACCATCTGCGGCAGGTTTCGATTACAGTTGGCAACCGTACAATGAAGCGGCAAAAATCGGATCAAAAGAATGGAATCCGGTACGTATTGGATTTGCTGCTCCGTGCGTGTTAGTGATTGATAAAGAAGGACATGAGTATTTAGGTAGGTTGTTGCTTCGGTTTTTTTTTCCTTTTATTTTTAAAATTATTTAATTTAGAAAATGAAATAGGAAGAGAGAGAGAATGAAGTGAATTTTACAGGTGATATAATATTGAAAAGAGATTTAATTGAGTTGAAATTAGGTAAAATTAAGCTATCTAAATTTTATGCTAATTATACTTGGAAATAATCTTTTTTTAATTTAATTTTAGGATCAGCAGATTTAAAAGAAGAATTCGCGACAACAGTAATAAAGAATGAAGTGTTCCGATTGGAAGGACGTGCCATTTATGACTTTAAAGTATTTTATCTTTTGTAGTTATCAGTGAATTTTAGGTTGCAATTTTATAACTTCAAAGAAATACAAATAACTTAAGAAGTTTCAATTAGAGCGCAATGTTAAGGTCTTAGTAAGTCATAAAACTTTGTCCTGCTTAGTAAGTCATTTGCGTAATTTTTTTTACTATTTTAAATTTTAAATGAAACTTAACTCATCCTAATACTTTAGCAGCAAGTATTATGGACATGTGATAATTTAACGTGAAAGTTTTCTAAACTCTCTTCTGGTAACCATCTAAGTGCAATATTTACTAGATTTTATTTTAATTAATAACAATTTAATTACGCGATAAGATATAATGCCTACTTGATGCAAATTTTAACTAACCGTATCAAAGAATCGTCGTGAGACACTTTTCTTTTTCAGGTTTTGTGCCGTAAGGATAGAGATGATACGCAAGCGATCTAAGAGTAATTCAATTCTCTCCAATCAATTCAAATGACCAAAAACAATGGAAATTTTGCACTTTGCAATTCAGTGATTGATTAATTTAATTTTGATGACACGTACGCTGCTAGTATCTTATGATTTGAAACAAGAAAATACGATAATTTTTTTGTTTGCAAAAAATATTTTAACAACGAAAAAAAAAAATTTAGAAAATGTGAAATGTGTGGATGCACGTGTGGATGGATCATTTCGAATTCATATCTTTTGCAAAACATGATAATTTGAAATGTTAAATTTAAACGTACAAATTACTATCACTAACAGATTGAATGAGAAAGATAATTTGAAATGTGTGCGCGCAAAATATTTGACGTAAAAAATGACATAAACTTTGAACTATTTTCAATTATCGATAAATTTGCACGTAAACTTTGAAATATTTCCAATTATCGATGAATTTGCACGTAAACTTTGAAATATTTTTAATCATTAAATCTATCGTAGTTAACATTTCCATCATCTGATCAGTTTATTCTATTCATCAATTCTATACGATCAAAAGAGAATGGTAATTCTCGACAACAATATTCTGAGAAGTGAGATGATTTACTTTATCAGAACTTATCACTACCACTAATCATCTAATACATCAATCTTTGCATATGAAATTACTGAACATACTTGATAAAGCAATGAATGAAATAGGTATCTGATCGGTAATAATATAGCAATCATTACTTCTTAACTAATTTCAAATACTTATAAGTTTGTAAAATAGAGAAATCTACATAGTTATCTGAAATCAATGTAGTAGTAACAGTAGTAACAGTGATAATGATAAATTTACTACACATAATTAACCACATAGTAGTGATAAGTAAAAATATCAAAAAAGAAATTACCTGATTATGTGATTAGATGAATTGATAATAGCGAAACAAATGAACTATTGAAAAATTACGCAAGAAGTTTGATTTTTCTTTTCCCTAATAATTTATTAGTAACTTAAGGAAAAATATCAAAATTGTAGTCATCCAGCACAATTACATTTTAATTGTAATCACACACCCTATCAATGGGCATAATAAATAAGTTACTCTCAGTGATATTAATCATTCATTCTTTTTTCATTCAATTCTCACTTACATTTCGTTGTGCAATTTTTAACAAAATGAAAATTATTTTGTTTTGTCGCATGTGGTGGATTGTCATATGTCGTTTAGTTTAATTTAGGACATTTCTTTTCTCTAAAAAATAAGTTTAATTTAGGATGTTTTCTTCAAAAAAAAGAAAACTGTTGCCCTATGCAATGAAATTAGTTGAAAATAAATCAGTTAATCAGTTAATCAGTTAATTTGAAAATCAGTTAATCAGTAAAAATGTTGCCCTATGCAATGAAATTAGTTGAAAATTAGTTCATTGAATGTTTTTTTTTCCTCAAAAAAAAATTAATTAAACCAAAATGTGAAATGAGGTATGGAAGGAAAGAAAAAAAAAACATTCAATTTTTTAATTAAAAAAAAAAACTGAAAAAATCAGCTTGCAAAAATTAAATTTAAAGTAATTAAATGAAATTTTTTGAAAATATGAAATATCGATGGAACATATCCTTCATTTGCATTTCTGTGTTGTTTTTTTTTTTCTGATATCCAACAAAGAAATAAATTTCACAATTTAAGATTGCAGTAGAGGTGATTATATTTCCTTCTAATTTCCGAACTTCGCTTAAGAAAAAATTTACTCAAAAATTTTATTTCCTAACAGTTTGCTAAATAGGGAAGAAGAGGAAGAGAGAGAGAGAGAGGGAGGAAGAAAGAGAAAAAGATGGGAAACACTGAATCGTCAAAAATAGAAGGTGACGGGACGCGTAAACAGGAAAAGCCGATGCCGAAACTGTATCATTTTGTTGATATGTACGGCGGTGGTGAGCTAATACCGTGGATGAAATATGCTAAAAAAACCGGTGATTCCTCGACCATTGATGAATTCATTGAGACAAAGGTTTATTTCCGGAATTTTTACGCTCTCTTATCATTTATCACATTTGCATAGTTTATTTTGTTTTGAAATTATTTTTGAACGCGAAAACTATATCACTTCTCAAACACTCCTCAAACGTTTACTATTTAATTTTCAAAATATTTCACTTAAAAATTGTTCTTCTACATCAATCTGAAACAATTTAATTAAAACTTTATTAATCAAAAATACTTTTATTAAAAATACTTTATTTGATTAAAACTTTATTTTTTTTTAATTTAGCAAAGTAAAATTTATTTGTAATTTACAGATTGCATAGCTAATTAAATAATCTGATTATGTATAAATATGAGTATTAAATTATATCGATTACGCTCAAATTATTATTTAGCTTCCTAAAAACTTTACATTACAGATATTTTTTTTAATAAATGATATTCTTCAAGAGAGGAATGGATTATTTTAGCTGAGAGATTTTATGTATAATTCCGGAAAAGGTAAAATGGTTGCGGTAGCTGAATTAGTAAAAATTCGAAATAAAGAACGAAATGCGATGCTTAGTGCATTGAAGCGTAAAAAAGGTAAAGGAAAAAGTGGGCCTAATATTCTCGATGAATTTCGACAAGAAGGTGAAAATCAGGGTGACTTGAAAAAAGGTAATTATCAATTACAATTTCTAACGGTCGAGTGCCTAAAATAATAACAATCTTAAGCAAATTAGAGATTTATCAAAGAAATAAAATTTATTTATAGTCTATATATGACGTAGTATAAAATTAATAGGTAGAAATAATGAAATTACCTAAAAATTTAAATATTAAATTATGTTAATTATGTTCAATTATTCAATACTTAACTTTCTAATAGCTGTCGATATCGTTTTTTTTAATAATTTTCACACAAAACTCATTAATATTTTTAGCACTTAAATTGCTGGAAGGTGAAGGTGATTGTAAGCGTGGAAAATCAGAATGGAAGTATCGTGAGGTTACGTGGAAATTGGAGGAGCGTGGTTCAATGGGTGAGAATCTTGTCGGTGTTTGCCTGTTGCAAGGAACAGCCATTCATAATCAGCTTGCTATCAAATTAATCAAAGCCTATCCAAAACTTGTCAATGATATATTTATTAGCGAAGACTATTACGGTAATGTGTTTTTTCATCAACTATTATAATTAAATTAATAACTTAATTGAAAAAAGTTTAATTAACTAAAATACTAATATTAAAACTATTACTGGTTAATTCTAATCCTTTCCAATTATCTAATTCTTTTTAATATTGTTCAAAAATGAAGTCTAATTTTTTATTTATACGTTAAATACGTAATGCCTAACGTGCTAAATGAATTTTTACAAAAACATTAATTCGATATAAAAGAATTAAATAGTTGGGAAAAGAATTAAATAATTAAATAATTTTAAAGAAAAAATTAAATAATTTAAAATAAATAAAGAATTAAATAATTTCAATGTTTATAAAAATCCTCTCTTCCTTCCAGGTCTCTCACCATTACATCAAGCAATTATCAATGAAGATCCTGCTATGGTACTATTTCTACTGCAAAATGGTGCTGATATAAATCAACGTTGCTACGGAGCTTTTTTCTGTCCCGACGATCAAAAAAGCAGTCGTACCGATTCGCTGGAACATGAATACGTTGAATTAAGTTTGAAAACTTCTTACGATGGGTCAGCTAATCCTTCTTCCATACTAATTTGAACAGTTAAAAATTCTCTAATAAATTTACTGCTACTATTTTTGCTGCAAAATGAGCATTTATGTTCAATGCATATGTTTATATAAGCTTAAGCTTAAGTAATTAACATTTGAAATTTAATTAAAAATAAGCTAACTATTTCTAAAATTCAAAAGGCTTCGGCAGATTTAAAGTATAGCTTTTGTGAATTAACCTAAAAATGCACTTTATTCTTAGTCGAATGTATTTCGGCGAATATCCGTTATCATTTGCCGCATGCATTAATCAAATTGATTGCTATCGTATTTTAATTGCAAAACGTGCTGATCCAAATCGAAAAGATACAAATGGTAATACGGTACTTCATCTCGCTGTGATCCATGAACGATCCGTAAGTGTTAATTTCGTACCTTAATTTATACACTTACCTAATTGCTAATTACAAATCGCAAAAACGGTTCTTTTCGTCTTAAAAATTCAACTCATAATTTTTCTAATTACTAATTACACCAAATTACTCTTTCATTTGTTTAATTTTTTAAATTTTAAATTAATAAAAGGAGCATTTGATGAATGCTTATCGACTGTTGAATGAGTGAGGAAATTTTAGGAAATGTTAAAATTGTGCTACGACACAGGTGCTAAATTGCAAATGATGAATAAGCGGAATTTGACACCGCTAACGCTAGCAGCTCATTTGGCAAAAAAAGAAGTAAGTGATGCCAAATTATTCGGGAAAAAAAAACTATTTATTAAAAGTTTAAAAAAAAATTTTTTTTCAAACTCTTACAGCTATGCTATTGTATTCGATTATATTCTCATTTAACAATCACAATCTAACCGATCATTTCTAATAAAATTTGATAATTAGTATTTTTTTATTTCTACACTAAGTTATAACCTTAAATTGATTATGTATAATGAATGGCAAGAGATGTATTGTGCAACGTCATTGCAGATGTTTGAGCAAATTTTAAAATTAGAAGCAAACGTAATTTGGAAATATGGTGACGCAAGTAGCCATGCCTATCCACTTGCAGAACTGGACACTATCAATCAGGAAACCGGTGAACTCAATAACGAAAGCGCTCTTTCATTGATCGTTTACGGTGTAATATATCATATTTCCATTTTTTACTTTATATTATGCAAATTTATCATCATCGTAAAATTGAATCTTTGATGAGCAGTAGTTCTCGCTTTAATTTTATTTAGGAAACAACAAAACATCTACAACTTCTTGATGGCTTATTGGGTGATCTTCTACAGGTGAAATGGGAATCATTTGGACGAAAACGGTTAGTGGAAAAAAAAATCATTTCATTTCCATTTTCATAAACATTTCTATTTTAAGATATAAATGGCATAAGATACCAACAGATAAGAGATAAGAGATTGATAAGATACTAATAGATAAGAGATAAGCGGAAGATAGCAAAAAAGAGATTTCTAAAAAAAATGCGGTAACTATTTAGCTATTATCTTTTGATTGAATGAAATTTTGCCGAAAAATAAGCAATAACCAATTCGTTTATCAGATGAAATGAAAATCTCTAATTGAAATTGAAAATATTTTCACTATCAGAGAGACTAAATGAAGTTGTGTTTTTTAAGGCTTGCACTATCATTTGGTTGCTACCTGTTCTTTTACATTTGCACTTTTACCGCATTTATGTGTCGACCATTTACGTCATCCATTTGGGTAAGTTTTATTTTTTGCTGAAAAAAACAAATAAATTATGCGCTTTAATGCTTAATTATTGAGTGACTGAATGAATTAAAAGTTTAAATTCTATTAAAGTGAAAATGTAATATTTAAGTGAATTTATTAATCTTTTAACTAACCGACAGTTAAGCAATTATTTCCATTTATTTCAACTAATTCATATTTTGAATTAAGCAACTATGAATATGAAGATTTAATAATAAAAAAATATTACAGGTTTTTGTTACAAAAAATTATTATTACGGTGAAATTAATTACAGTATAAAAATGAATCATAACTTACAGACTTTTACTTCAAATTATATGGACGGTATTGATATATACTATAACGATACGGTATCACTTAATGAAACTAATTACGATAAAACAATAATGACTATAATTGGAGCAATTAATGCAGTGGAAACCAATCACACATACTTTGAAATATTATGTTAGCACCTTTTTTTTGTTAATTTTTTTTAGTTCTCACAAATAATATTCAATTTTATTCATAAATTGATAATGAAATCAAATAGAAATTACAGTGTAATTTTTATTATAACAATATTTAGTGTTTAGTGACACTAAAAATACTTGAATTAAATGTTAGAAAATTTTTTGATTCAAAAAGTAACACTTAATTTAGTTTGTTAAATGAGGAAAAAAATGATAATTAGATATTTATTACTTTCCCACATTTCTTTTCCACCTTTTCTATCTCTCCGCTCTTTCTCTCTTTCTCTCTCTCTCTCTCTCTCTTTCTTCAATTTTATTAATTTATATAATAAATGAAAATATTTGAATAGGGGAATTATTGTCTGATGAATATTCGTGTCATCATTGGTGGTACTTTGGTAAAGGCTGGCAACAAAATGTATGTGTCGAATTTCTTTTTTTTCAAATGTTTTAAATGAACCTAAAATAAAAAATGTGTAAGCTAATTTCTTAGCTAATAGAATTTTTAGCAAACATTAATATCAAATTTTTTTTCACCTTTTTTTTTTAGCTTCGTTTAGCAGCTGAACTTGCAGTCCTCCTAATGACGATATTTCAAATTGTCGACGATGTAATGGATATTCGTAGTACAGGACGAAAACGATGGTGGCGAATATTGGTGTAGATTTATTGTTCAGCATTAAATAATAAGACTTAAAATATTATATTTTTAATGAATTAAATAAACCAAAAAAAATTTTTTGAATTAAATCTTAGTGAATTAAATAATTTTTAGTGAATTAAATAAAAATAAAGTGAATTAAAAAAAATGAATTAAATGAATTAAATTTTAGTGAATTAAATAAAATTACATTAATTCCATTATTGTCTTTTTTTTAACAATAAAAATTAAATATTTTTGAGGGACATAATGAAATTTATATTATCCCATTAAAAATTAATTTATTGAGTAATTAATTAATGTCAAAATTATTTTTGTAATTTTTTTTTTTGCTCTTAGAAATCATTCCCAGCAAAGATCGCATACAAAATATCATTTATACTAATTCTACTGATAATACCATTTCGTTTGATGTGTTCCGTCAGCTCAACACTGCTCTTCTTTGACAACGCACTCTCCTTGCTTACCGTACTTCTAATTAGCATACATTTTTTGTTCTATTCAAGGTAACCACTTTTTTTTTATTTTTTATAACTAATTAAGATTTATAAGAATATTAAAATATTTCCCAAAAAATTTTGTCCCACAATTGTAATTTTAATTTACAAATAAATATTTGAAATAAATTTAAAATTTTGATTATCAGAATATGATAAAATGTAAAAAAAAAATATCGTAAATTAAAAATTCTAAAAAACTTCCATTTTTCATTCTAGGATTAATACAATTATCAATTACAGTCATTTATAAGTAAAATGAATAAGTTAAGAGATGAAAAATGCTGGCTAATTTTAATTGAATTTATTAATTGAACACTAAAAACTATCATTTGAATATTTTTAACTACAAATTTAAAATTTTTTTTTCCTTTAAATTAAAATTTTTAGAGCTGTCAAATTTATCGGACCATTCGTTTTGATGATATATACAATCTTATCACGAGATTTAAGTCGATTTTTCCTCATCTATGCAATTTTTTTAATTGGCTTTTCTCAATGTACGTACGTGTGAGGATATCATTTCACTTATTCATTTTGGAACATTTCTTTCTTTCCTTTTTTCCCTGCACGGGAAACTTTTTTAAAAATATTTAATAAATTATAACTTTAATATTTTTTAATTTCATTTATTGTTGTTCAAAGGAAAAAAACATTTTCGTTTCCAATTTTTACTAATACAATAATTTTTTTTATTTCGTCCAGTTTCATTACAATTTTTTCGCTTCACTCTCCAGTTCTATAACAAATTAGTTAGTGTTTAAAATTATTTCATTTCAATTTAAAATTAAATTAAGCAATGCAACATTTCTGTTTTTGTTTTTGTTTTTTTCATCTTAAATTTTGAGGCTTATTTATTATTTCCAGCATTTTACATTATCTTTATGTCATGTAGTCGTCAAAGAGTTGAATTTCAAAATATTACTTTATCAAATGAAACCGATGATATTATGAATCATCCTATGGAAGCAGTAATGAGAATATTTATTATGACAATTGGTGAATTTATGGTTTTCTATCGTAAAATGGTCGTTTCGTGTGATCAAACAATGATGGTATATATTGGCAAGGTTGGTCATTTTTTTTTGGGTGTAAAATTTTGAAATAAAGAATTGAGATAAAGTAATTGAAATAAAACTGAAATGAAATAATTAAAATGATATGATGTCGAAATAATTGGAAAGAATGAATGTCTGATATATAGACATTGAAATTAAAATGTAGCAAATTTTTTAGCAAAATTTTAGTAAAATCTTGATGACTTTGTTGCGTAAATTACCAAGATTGTGTGGTTTATCAAAAACTTTAAAAAGATTTCGATGAGTAAATTGTTTGCTGTATAAATTGTTTGTATAAATTACAGTGATCTATAATTTATCAAAATGATAAGACATAAGAAGCTCATTGCTCCTTATGTCATTTTGATAGGTAATATCTGATAAAAGGTAATATCAGATAGGTAATATCTGATAAAATAATGATATTTTTACCTGTAAATAGTATAGTTTAGCTAAAATACAAATTCATTTACAATCATTAAATTGTCATATTATCGAACATTTACAATAATTTGCCTGTTCCATTCTATCAGTTTCTTCATACTCTCTCTCTCTAAAGTTTTTAGCAAATATTTTCAAGCTGTAATTTCTATGAGATTATAAAAATTGTAAGCGTCAAATTTTCATTTCATATGATCTTTGGACGAATATTAGAAGTATATCATTGAGAAAAATGTAAAGCTGTTTTTTTAAGGCAATGTTTGTTATTTATGAATTATTTGTAAGCGTTATGCAACTTAATTTATTGATCGCAATGATGGGTAGAACGTATGATTTAATTTCCGGAACACAAACTGAATGGAAACGACAGGTTCATTCATAAAATGATTTGCCATTCTCCTTTTTTTTTCTCTCTCTCTTAAAGAAATAAATCAATGAAAATTTGAATTATTAGTAAATTCTAAATTTTTAAATAAAAAGTGGGCACAAGTGATTCTCATGTTGGAATTTTCACTGAATCCAAAAGCTCGTCTTAATGCATTACTCAAATATTCACGACCGATTGGTACAAATAAACGAGAACGAGCATTTGTTGTTGTACGAAAAACAAAGGTTAGCATTTAGCAAGCAATTTATTAATTAAGAAATAAATCCATAAATCGAAGTAGAATCCATTATAGTGTGATTTAATTTTATGATATGAATTTGAAAGGAAAAGCACCACTTCGGCACTTTTGTTGTAAAAAGCATAAAATGAAATAAATATAATGAAAATTATTTGAATTTCATAGAAGCGTGAATTTCATAGAAGAATTTCATAGAAAAATTTCAGCGTGAATCACTCTCAAAAATGGAGAAACAACCTCGTGAAATGCAGGAACAGCGAATGAGAGAGAAGAAACGGGCACTGTTGAAGAGACGAATGAAAGCTTTAGGAGATTAAATCTGAAATGGAGTAAAAGGAGTGAAATTAAATTTGGTAAGAAAAAAAAAACAGAATGCAATTTTAATCCTTATACCATTATAATAACTCACGATAACTTTTTCATTGTTCGGAAAATAAAAATTTCATGATTTCCACAATATAAATCTTTAACTGATCATTTCGTCGATAATTTTCCTAAAGTCATTACTTTAAAATTGTAGTGCTAATACATTAATGAGCTGAATTGATCAACTGTACTGCATTTTGATTGATATTATTTATTACAAAAAATACTGCTTACTTTTAATTCTGGTAGTGATAACATATATGCTATACAGCTAATACCAAAATGCTACTTCAGTTATTGTACTCTCTGATCAGAATGTGCAAATGAGTGCTATCACAAACTAATGGGAACATCGATGTTATCAGGTAGACATCAAACTAGTGAATATATACCAACGGATAATTTATTTAGCCAAAATTTTAACTGCTTCCCACAAAGCCAGTGCTTCCAGTTCTCCGTTTATTAGACGATCGTTAGCATGATAATAATTTATGGCTTCCTTTCTGGTATATTTGTTAATTATTAAAGTTAACGACGAACGCAAGATGTTTTAGATCAGAAAATCTTTCAACATGAAAAAAACTTCAAGTAAATTTTAGAATTTATTTGGAACATACTAGAATGTGTCATTAGTGTACAGTAGGTGGTTTGCCTGAATGAAAACGAGATTCTATTGGCGTAGGCAATATCATAAAACACATGTGAAGAACTTCCCAACAAGGGTACTGTGATTTTTCTTTGGCGGTACAGAAAAATATACAGAGCTCTACACACTAAAACTACAATTTCGTAAAACCTATTATGAAAATTATATATATTTTTTAATGTCCACCGGTGCAAAACCAAAAAGGTTACAGCCTTTGCTTTCCTTGCCAAAAAGTAGCAATTTAAGGTGACATCAAATGCAAAGAGATCTATTTTCTTCGGTGTAAGGATCTTCTTTGTAACGTTGATATGCACGGACACATTCAGCCATCGTTTTCGAAGCACGAGATATTGAATTCGTCATCCAAAAATCACCCAATTCATGCAGTTGTGGTTTCAACACAACATCTGTATTTCCAGACTAAAATTTTCACATGTAGTTTGGAATTTCCGTATATTTTCCATTCAGGTCTTAAGTCTTTAAGCTCATCAATCATGATTTTGAATCACCTATGTGAAAACCAAAATGTTTTGGCATTCGCTTCACTTCAAACTTCAGTCCGTATCTTTTCCCTTTTCTTACACTTAGCAAAGTATTGGCTATAAAACAATTGTTAACAAGTTACTACATCATTAAAGGGGTTATTTGTGTTCTAAATTCTGCTGTTAAATTCATTAATTATCTCTAACTTCTCGGTAGGATTGAAGTGATGGAGGAAGACATTTGTATTAACACAAAAATTACGAAAACAAAAAACCAGAAAATCACCTCCGCTAACATAGCTGCCTGTTCCTGAAATGAACATTCTTCGACACTGCCACAGCGTACCAGATGAGGAGCAATCTGGAACTTTTGCAATATAAATGAAAACATGCATGATGTGAGAAATCCACGGTAAAATTTTGAATTATTATGAATCCAAGAGACTCACCTCAGCCATTCGATTTCTCATTTGGTCAAGATCGTTGTAAGGTAAAGTTCGCCCGGCTACTTCACTAATAGCTCTTATTATTTTCCAATCTATTCTCGCATCACCTGGGACAGTTATTGCAGCATAAGCCTATAAAATCGAAGCCGTTAGAAAAAAGAAAGACAATTTTGCTACTTGCTGATTGCTTCTCAGTGTCCTTTAATTATAGCTTAAGTGACAAGGGCTTTACCACGTAACAAATGAACTCATAAATCGTAGCGATATGAACTTAATTTTACTCTAAACATAATGCCCTCATAAATTATAAAAAACCACTATAATTTAAACGCAAAACAGACGAAATTTTTGTCCTAGTTCAAAAATTTTGTTGAGAAATATCAATCAATCCACGTTTTAGTCAACTAATTGATAAATGGTATTTCAAAAAGATGAACCACTTCGTCTTTCGTTTTTCGTGAAATTACTCCAAAAAAAGTGAGAATTACCCACCCTTTGTGCTCGCCCTTCGGTATTAACATATGTGCCATCTTTTTCCGTATAAGCAGCACCCGGCAAAATCAAATTCGCCAATTCAACTCCAAGATCACCATGGTGACCTTAAAACCCTTTTTAATTATTTCGGAGAAGCTTGAGTTATTTCAAAATGTTTCTTACTTTTGTATGAAAACGACAATGCACCAGCTTCAACATTCATTAACCACCAACCTTGGTAAACAACGAAAGCATCGGAAGCTAAATCACTTTTTTTGACGCGACCACCGTCAGCACCAAGCATATATAAAAATTTAATATCTTTAGCAGAATTCAAGATCCACTCAGCTCCTGCCTAAACAGTGAAAGCTCGTAAATTTAAAAGCATATGAAACAGATATTCCTGTCGATTACTGCTATTTGAAAGAGGACTCTTGTTCATTCAGATTGCAATTGTACTCAGTGGTAAACGTTGTTAAAGCCCACGGGATGTTAGTAGTCCTGAGATTACTGTGAACTACTGCCTATTTTACGTTTATTTTTACTTGCACTGTCTGCCATATTAATATTGAAGAAATTCGAGAAACTCACCTTATAACCAACATCCAAAGCGCCAACTTGTGATGCATATCGTTGCAAAATATTCACTATTTTTACATCTAGAGTTAAAAAACAAAATATTTAGTTTTTGATCTGAGGAAATATTTTCTGGTGATTAAGAAATCGTAACCTTAACCGGAATTAAAAGTCAGTGAACGTTCGTTCGGAACGTAGAAAATGCGCACTAAGACATTGCGGTTTAACGATAGATGAAATGATTTGAGATATTTTCAAACTACTGAAATCACTATGGAAACCTATACAAAGTATGAGATTAGGTAGCAATTAATAAAACTCAGATGGTTAAATTATGTCCGTACCTTTCCCGGTTTTAGATCGTAATTTCTCAGCGAATACTTGAATTTTCCCAAGTAATGCTGCTCCATGTTTTCCTTGTAAAGCGCCTGAGCCAACAATAATCATTGGCCGTTTAGCTGCTTGCAAACGCTTAAATGAGCACATTTTGAAGTAAACTGAAGTTAGTATCAATACAACACAAATCTAGTTCAGTTCTTCAATTCAAAACAAAAGTCAAAACTCACTTTAGCGAAACTTTTTTTACCGTTGATTATATCATCCAAAATTTTTCCATTATCACCCAAATATTCATAATCATATTTTAAATCAACTTCTTCGCCAATAACACCAATCTCAATATCTGATTGCCGGAAGCTAAACGATAATATTTTAGCAACTTTAAATAGTGGCATTTAAAGTATGCGATGTAGTGCAGCTTGATCAGAATTACATATTTCAGGCTCATTTAGACGGACACCTACATGAATTCATTAAATAGCGACCTAGTAAAAAGCTAATGTGCAAGTAAAAAGCTAATGTGGAGCAATAATCCCGCAAAGTAAGGAAATAACAAAATCCCGGTCTAAAACCCTGTACAAACTGAGGAATTAAAATTTCAAACATAAAACTAAATCTGCAAAAAAGCTGCATAAACAAACTACTTTCACTAATCAAATTCATGAAAATTGAAAAATCCAGTGCACTAGCAGCAAATAACTCAGTATACCTTTTTCGTATACGGGCATTGAAAATTGCGGCTTCAAAGCGCGGATTCGTCCCAACCAACAATAAAACATCCGCTGTTTCTACCCCAATAAATTTATCATTCATGAGATAATTACAGCTGAAATAATCCGCTTTAAAAACTAATTTAATAGTCTGGGAATGTCAGAGTTGGGGGCTATTTCATACATTCCAATTAAAGATGTCCCAATGTGACTGAATAGCAAACATGTAAATGATTTCGGAATATATATCGGAATATAGGTCGCCAAAGTGTCAAATCGAGCGAAGTGTTGGCTGGTAAAATCTAAATTTCATGTTAACAAAGAATCTAGGGTTACTTCCTCACTTCTTTTTATCATACTTCTTATTGTTAGTCATATATTTCTAAAAAGCTACCGAAGATCTGTTCCGCCACTGCTGTCTGGGAATGATTCCTCTGTACAAACCAATTCGCTGTCAAACCGATTCATCAAATCTTTCAAAGCTATCATCGATTCTAAAACGTTCATTATGTGCATTAAAAAACACGACGCGAGAGTATGATTACGGTAGTAGATTTCACCAATTATTAAAACTCTTCTACTACTTAAGAAACTAAGAATTAATCGTTCTATCAGTAAAATACACGAGACCTATATCGCACAGATCTCCTGCTAATGCAGCAATATGATTTGGTGAAGTAGCGCGCAATTTCGATGCAACAGCAAACAGTGCTTCCTCCCAGCCGCATGGCCTGCAAACAAATCGATTTGTGAACGAAAGATTTATCAAGCTGCAAATGTTTTCCTTTAATTTTTTCTGCATATTGTAATTTATTAAGAAGGTGTTCCCTCCCATGAAGACATTAGACAAATATATTGACGGATATTTCAAAATTCACTTTAATTTCAGCCTGCAATTTGCATGTGCGTATTTTTTGAAGAAATGCAAACTCACTCCAGAGAACCGCGCTGAGTTCTTAACATTGGCTGTCCAAGTCGCTGCCTTTTCAAACCATCAACAACGAAACGTGTTTTATCACTTATCCATTCTTCATTAACGTCCTGAAAAAATAGGTAAAAAGAAGCAACAAAGAGTTTAGAAAATGAGATGAGTAAAAGTAAAACAACCACATTTACGTGGTTCGTTTTTCTACCTCACATAGTTTTGGAGTAATTCGGAACAATTCGCCAGTTCGATGTGCAATCACAATGTTTGAGCCCACGGCATCCATAACGTCGACACTTTCTACCTTACGCAACTCCCATGGTCTTGCTGTAAAGCTGAAAAGTTTGTCATATTAATAACCTTACTTCTGCAAAAATCTACAAAATTTTCGAGAAGGTAACGCAGAAGAATCATAGGCAAACTTCATTTAGAATTCACAACACTGTCGTAAATAATTTAATATGCCACATAATAAATGGGCAGAACATGTACCTGTATGGTTTGTTAAGAAGAGCACCAACTGGACAAATATCAATAACATTACCAGATAATTCGGTCGCGAATAACTTTTCAACATAAGTTCCAATCTGAAAATGATTAGCTTCCGTTAAAACATCAAATTTTTCTAATTTATGTATCAGTTACATATTTAAAGTCACCATATCACTGTAATATGCACATCCAAGTTTTTTTTTTTACTTAAATTACTTTTAATGACAAAATATCACAAAACAGTCGAGTACCTACAATGAATGATGAATACAACATTCTGTACGAAAAGTAAAAAAGTGAATATGTCCAGGGAGTGTATATTGAATAAAAGAAGATAAACAACTAATATCGCCTCACTAAACACTAATAAAAAGTTCGAACTTCCATATCAGTTCCACGCCCAGTTGTACCAAAATCTGCAACACCGGCTATTTCATTAGCAAATCGTACACATCGCGTACATTGAATGCAGCGCGTCATCACCGTTTTAATCAATGGTCCAATGTATTTATTTTCCACGGCTCTAAAAGTTCAGAAAAAAACTAATTGTTTCAAATAAATGTGTTCGAAATAATTCATGCCATAGCACATCAGCTTCTGACGAGAATTTCAAAATTACATTAGTTTAAGCCTTTGAAGCAAGTAAATTTTTAAATCTCAAAAATGACCGCTTAACAAACCTTTTGCCATCATATACAATTTCCAAACGGCTTCTGTCTGAGCCATATCCCATTGACTGATCTTGTAAATCACATTCGCCACCCTAATATTATAAATTCAGATATGTGGTATAAGCATTAGGTTTTTTTGCAGGTTACTGAATCCAGTTAAACCTCTTTAAAAGTGCTGAGTATTTTCTTCATTTTTCACAGTGCATGGAACCGCACACTAAATGATAAATTGAATCCCAAGTTTGTTTTTCGGTTCATTTAAAACTAATAATTATTAAGTACTTTATTACTCCTAATTAATGTACCTGATCACAAATTGGGCAGTCGAGTGGGTGATTTAAAAGCAGGAATTCCATTACTCCTTCGCGAGCTTTTTTTGCTATCGGTGAGTTGGTTTGTACTTTCATACCATTTGCAACAGGCATGGCACATGATGCAACTGGCTATAAATTATTGACAATGATCAATAAAAATAAAATAAAGAAGTGAACAAAAATCATATTTTTCCAAACTTGAATCACAATCAAAAACGAAGATAAACTCGAGCGTCATTCACTTGCAATCTAAGTCATTAAAATTACGAATCAAAATTCTACCTTTATCTGTTTTTCCACTTCTACTAGACACATGCGGCAGTTGCCAGCTATAGAAAGACGATCGTGATAACAGAAACGAGGAATATCAATGCCAAGCATTGACGCCGCCTGTAATTATGCTTTGTAAAATCTGAGCATATATTCAATGGTACAGATTTACGACATAATTATCATCACAACCTCAATATGTCAGAAATTACTGGGATTGATATGATATCCATTCGTGAATCTATTTACTTATGTCGAAATAAGCACATAGAGACATAGCGAACACTTCAACACAAACCTGCATTATAGTAGTGCCCGGATCAACAAGTATTCTTTTGTCATTGATGAATAGTTCGACTTTCTTCGGTGCTGCTGTTTGTTGTCCACGACGAGGTGGCAAATTAGTCAATCGCAACTTGCTGCTGGTCCATCGGGCCAAGCCTGTGCCCAATGCTATCTGCATCACCTCTCTGCTTGAAACGAAGCTTTGACTTCACCAAAATTAATTGGAAGTATTCCTTAATTTCAAGCAGTTGTAAGTTCATAATCTTCACATCGCTTCAATGAAATTGTTACAATCATGTAACCGCATCGAAAAAATACGAATCCATTTAAAATGAAATGGTGCTAAACAAAATTTTAAGAGTACCACTGAACAAGCTTTATGACACATATATTACACGAATGTTACCAACAAATTCAGTTTTACTTACTATACAGCCAAAAGGTTAAGATACAGTTGGTAGACATCTAAGCAAGGCAAACTGAAATATTGTAACAAAAATTTTCACTATGTATCACAATTCTAACTTATACCCTTAATTACGACATAATCCCGACGCAATCATTACAGAACACTTCCAAAATCTTGACAGATCTTAATTACAATTAAAAGTTAACTCCTAATAATTGATTGAATGCAGAAGTTAATTTATCACATATCAATATGATTAAAACTTGTCAATTTCGGTTAGAACAGACCAACTTAATCAAAGAGCATAGTTGAGAGAAAGTATAAAAGCCGCTCAACTGGGAGCAGTAAAAAGTGACAAAGTACTTCGTTCAAAAATTCTCATTTAATTATCTTAAAATTATCGATGGGAACAATCCTACTTCAGAATCTTTATGCAAGTTCCAAACTAAACAGTCCTTTCATTTATGCCTCCTTATTAGGGAGAGTAGAAATAGACTATATGCAATATTCCAAACTGCCTCCTTCATTTTGCCAACTGTTTACCCATCCAATGCTCCAGATAGAGTAGATTGAAGACTAGACATGGCTTCTTACATAAGCTTTACAAAAAAATTCAGGTTACAATTCATCAAATCATTCTGTCCCATAGAAAGTACGAATCTTTGTACCTACAATGCTATAAACAGAGTACAATCGCCAGAAAGACAATGCAAAAAAATCATAACAAAGCGCATACAGTCACAACCACAAGACTTCCTCTTCTTCTACCTCCTGAACATTTAGTTCTGTCCATAACTGCTTTAAATAATAACAACAGAAATGAAAAGCAAAACCACCAGGAATGATACTATTGACTATGTTCCGGAAATGCAACACGAATGTTGGGATTTGCTAGAGGATTGAATTCTGGATCATCATTCGACTGGTTATTCATCAGGCGTGAAAGCACAGTAAATACTGTCATCGCTACTATAATGAAAATTATAATATAAAAAATTCCCCGTTTCCATCGCGCACGAGGATCGAAAACAGTACGTTTGCCATAGCGTGATCTGCAAAAGGACCACATGTTTTCAACATTAAGCTTCGTAGGGCCATTAATTTTAGTCTATAAAAGTCACTCGAAACGAAAATATTCTATTAATCAAGCGTGCGGACTTTTTTCCCGACTCATTTCTGTAGATTGACCGAACGCAAACAAAAAATTAAATCAAATTTCACAAACCGAAACCAGCGGTTTAGCCATTCGCCAGCTGATCTTCGCTTATATTTGTTTTCTGGCAAATCTTCATCACGATCATTTGCAATTAATAGAGAACTTGTGGCCGTATAATTGTTTTCATTCAGACTCGTAGATTTTCTCGCTAAAAAAAGTGAGCCATAAAAGAAAAGGATTCTGAATCACTTGGTTTATTAGTAGCTATTAATAGCATCAGAACATTTAAGGATGTAACACAATGATGATAACAAGACCAGGAACAGTTATGTAATGAAAAATAAAATTCCAACAGTCTGAAAAAAAACTGAGACTAAAAAGACTGAGAAAAATGCAATGTGCTTCATTGTGTAAAGCAATGAAAATTATAAGAAAAAAGATTTCAAACAAGCCATATTAGCCACCGTATTTGGTTGAAATCGAAAAACCAACCAGTAAATTGACTTTCTTGGTTGTGCTCGTCGCCCACATCGACGACGACAGTAGCTGGTGTACTACTCCGAATATT
This sequence comes from Litomosoides brasiliensis, assembly GCA_013365375.1. Lineage (NCBI taxonomy): Eukaryota > Metazoa > Nematoda > Chromadorea > Rhabditida > Onchocercidae > Litomosoides > Litomosoides brasiliensis. The sequence continues at coordinate 189 of JABVXW010000562.1, read as the reverse complement.
TCCACTGTTGAGGTTCGCTTCATGCGACACATCGTATCCATTCACATAATTCTGCCGTTCATTATTTACAGACTTCGTTATCATTGGTGGAATAAATGATGTAGATGATGGCAAATTGTTAAATTCTGGCAACTGAAGTGAAATAAGTCAATCATATAAATGGAACAACAATGGAATCGTATATATATA
>JABVXW010000561.1:0-25992 GCA_013365375.1 Litomosoides brasiliensis | reverse complement strand
TAATAATAATAATAATAATAATAATAATAATAATAATAATAATAATTAATAATAATAATGATAATGATAATAATAATAATAATAATAATAATAATAATAATAATAATAATAATAATAATAATAATAATAATAATAATAATAATAACGGCGTTAATAACAATAATATATCTAATATTTAGAAAAAAAAACAAAAAATCCTTTTTGGATAATCATAAGTAAATTAATTGATTGATTAATATATATTTGTTAATTTGAACTGACTTGATTTTATTATTGTACGGCAAAGGAACACATCCAACAATAAGGTTTTAAGAAACAGAATAAAAGAGAGAAGGAGAGAGAGAGAGAGAGAGAGAAAAGCACCTGTGCAAGTGATTATTCATTGTCACACGTATCTTGAACACTCGCCCCACCATATATCGGTCACTTCTTCTAACTCTCATCCTAATTCAAGTTTTCTGTTATCAAAGTTGACCAGTTGGTCAAATATTCCATTGTTCAATTCAACAATATAAATATGATAAAATCAATTACAAATTCGAAATTATCTTCTCTGCAAAAATTTTAATTAATTAATTTTATCGATAAATGTATAGCTAAAGTTTTAGTTCACCTTTTCAATTTTTATTACCATGAGCATTTTGAAGTTTGAGCTTGGATTTTACAGTGATTATTGTGGAAATTTTGAACTTTGACCTGAGCTTTAAATTTTCAAAGGCTCAATTTCTCGTATAAAAGAGCTAATTGTAAATTAACATTTCATTAAATTTTTAAAAAGGAAGAGTTGTTTAATAAAAAATGTGATGTTATAAAGTGTGCTATCATAAAAGTTTAAAAATAAGAAAAAAGCGCATTTTTGACAAATAAAATCTAATCAATCATTTTTATCAGATAACTATCTGTTGCGCTCATTAATTTAATGTAAAATTCTATGAAATTCAAGTGGTTAATTTAAATTTATATGAGAAAGGTTTTAAATTTTGATAAGCTATTCGAAATTCTAAAAGTATCAAGATTTCACGCATTTCTTTCTTTCGTTTTTTGTTTCACTAACTATCCAATCAATCACTTTTTGTCAGATAGTTATTCTGTGCAATTTGTAATTTTAACAAATAATTTAAATTTATTGAGATAGGTTCTTTAATCTGCGAGAGGGGGAGTGATGGCGGAGGCGGTAGGAGCGCTATTTATAAATTCATAAATTATGGATGCGTCCGTTGCACCGATGTGATTGCCATGTGAAGCAACAGTTGCGCTTGTCCTTTTCCACTTCTTATGTGTTAGTTACATTGATATGTATCCCCCGGGAGAATTGATTCGCGGGAATATCAGCGGTGAAACGTTCAGTAACTATTAGATTCGGTCGCTCTACCCTATCGGTCATTAAATTTTATTTTTTTAAAAATTAAATTTGATTTCTTTTCTGCTAATTAGTAAAAGTTTACTTATCAGTTTTAGAGTGAAATAGAATTCGTGGAAATCAAATACGACAGAATGAGTTAAGTTAGGAATGAAATATTTTAACAAACTATTTTGTTCAGATTTTTAATGCTTTATATTCGATTTGTTGTATTTAATAAATAAAGTGGAAATTTAAAAATTAAATGGGATTTAAAATTTTAAACATTGAAGCAGAAACATATATACACATATAATACAGTGACATAGTATATTTACATTTTACACGTTTCTCTAAATTAATTTTATGAACTGAAATATTTCAGGTCAAAAGCCGAGAATTGTTTTGAAATACAATCAGGTGCTAGAATTTAAAAGAGGAGTTGTTTGGTAATACAACTTATTTAGTGTAATACTTTTATTGCAACAATATGTTATTAAGCAAAAACTTTTTTTTAATTCATTAAATTCAAAACTTAATTTTTGTACTTAGCTTTATGCCTTTTTTTGTTCATACCTGTTTGATTGGATTTTTTTTTGATCGTTTATTTTCATTGCGAAATCTTACTGTATCGGTTAAATCTACAACAATGGCAATAATTATTAATACAGTAAATACACTAAACAAACATTACTGTAACCGCTACGTCACTACTCTTACCGCTATTACTCGTACAGTAGGCCTTGCAGCAATGGCAATAGTTACTGTTACTATTTTACAATAAAAATTTCTACATTACTATTAGCGTAGAAAAATAGGACTAAGAAATGAAAAAAGGCATGAAATGCCAATTTCGAATTGTAAGTATAAATTTTTGGCTGAAAAAAAGCATCAAAAAAATTTTCAGTCAAACAATAGCTTGTTGTTAGCAGCAAGGCTTGCTGCTTCATTAATTTACAAATTTGATTACTACTCAGATCAATGAATTCATATCAATGAAACAACAGTTAGTGATTTCCTTTACAAATTACTTATTTATTAGAAAAGTTAGTGAGAGAAGAAATAGCTCAGTTACAGGCCTTTTTTTGGTCTTTCCTGGCTTGTAACTGAGCTTGTAACCTTGTAACCTTTCTTGTAACCTTCCAAAAAAAGGCTTGTAACCTTTCTCTTTCCTGAACTTTTATGATTGACGTTTTTTTTCACATTTCATTGATAATCCATGCATTCATCACAGCTTTCTCCCTACCTTTCACTGTCCTTTCATTCTTTCAGTAAAAGTCAATTTCAATTAATAAATTGCTACTTTTTCGATTGCCCACATCTTTCCAGCAGTGAAAATTATTTCAGAATCCAAGGACATTGTACCACTTTACCTTCCAATTATTATTTAGCATTACCTTCACTATTTGTTGTTGCCATTATTCTCACTGTTATTATCACTGTTATTATCATTATCGTTACTGTACTGATAGCTAATGCTCTTCCTATTACTATGAATTTTTTTAAAAAACTTATAAAATAGTCACTGACAATAAATTTCTCAGGCCTTTTTTCACATTCCCATATGAATCATTTTGTTTTCCATGCCACTTTTATTTAGCTTATATCCAATGAAATTACTCAATCAGTACGAATGAGAAATCACACCAGTCATTTCATTTAGCAATCGGCGGAACAGTTAAACGTATTTATAATTTCAGAACGTTTTAGTCTTTATTCGCTCGAACGGTTTTTTTTTGTTCAATTTAATATAATTTAAAATAAACTTTTAACAATTAACAATTAAATATTTTCAATTCTTTGTTTTTAAAACAGTTTTAATCAAAGTGACAAAATACAGAGTTAATTTTCTTTTTACTTCAGTTCATTGTTCGCTTACTACAATGTTGTAGAATATTTTACTGCAAGATGTTTTAACATTTTTGAGTAAAATTATTTAATTCAAACTATTTTTAGTTAAAAAATTTGATTGAATAATTATGATTCGTATGTAATACAACCGATGATTGGTTTCTCTTAAAATATCTTTTAGATTTTTACGATTTATTGTTAAAACAATAAATTGTAAAAAGCATTTCCTGTCGCCCTGAGAATAATTCCAATTTGATCATTTCATTTCAATTTTGAGAAAAAAAATGAATTTTACTCTTCAATGAGGAATCGAAAACAGAAAAGGATATTAGTTTAACTGAACATTTGCATAAAATTTCCACTAATTAAGATTAATTATTGGTTAAAATTATTTTTTTCAAGTTTTTAGAAAAATTTAAGAATAGAAAACGACAAAATTATTGTTATTATAAAGTTGAGCAGAGATTAGTAGGATAATTTGCATATCTTACCGCCTGATATTTCAGTACATCCCGGGATTGATATTCCAGCAATTCTCCGAATTGATATTTTGAATTTTAAATGAAATATTAAAAGAAGATTACTTGCAAGATGCATACCATTCCTTCATTGATTATAAAATTTCCAAAATTTTTATACTCTCAAATTATTTAAACAGCGAAATCAAAACATTTTAAGTGAACTAAATTTTTTATTCACAATTCTCGTCTGCTTTTATGCGCAAACATTGAAAGTCAATTCTGATAAAAAAAGCGTTAAATTTAAATTTCCAATTTCTTTGTTCTTTTTGCTTAAAATTAATTTCATTGTTAGCTTTCATCTCTGTCAAAAAAATCCTTCCACTTATTTTTATTGTAAAAATTCCACTCCTTTTTCGGAGAAAAAAAAATAAATTTCAACTTTACCAAATTGCTGTTAATAATTGTGGAAAACAATTATTTGGCTCTGTTTGTTTTATCACAAATTCCCTTTATAAATCATTCAAGGGGAATAATTGTAGCAGATAGCTTAGCTATAAGCAAATGTTACCTATTTGTGTTATCAGGTGTGCACAGAAAGATCAAACAAGTTGTCCGCCCAATAATTTACTTCTATTAAAGGTAGTAATAGTAGGAACCTGGAAAGAAAGAGAAAGAGGACGAGCAGTAGAAGAAGTAGTTCTTTTCATTCCTTTTGGTCAGCTAGGTTTTTTCGTCGTGCTTGTAACGAAAATAATATAAAATAAGGGAAGGAGAGAGAGGGAGAGAGAGAGAGAGAGAGAGAGAGAGGGAGAAGCTAAGAGAAAGTATATTCAAATAAAATTAACACCCAGTAACCACTGAAAATCCTAGCAACCATTTTTTCACTTCTTTATCCTTCTCAATTATAACTTTGAATATTTTTCCACAAGAAAAAAATTACGTCAATTTTTTTCCGCACGACTAATTAAGTTTAATTAATTGCTCTGATTAATAGCAATATTAATAGGATAATTAATAATATTATGCTATGCTATTATTACTATTATTATTGTAAAATAAAAGTTAATGTTCCGTTTATTTTTTGATTTTTTTTTGATGCAAAAGCATTTCATCAAAGATTTACTTCGTGTTCTTTTCTTTTTTTTACCTTTTTTGTTTCGTATGCGATGAGTTAAGAATAAATTCGTTTATCTTTTGGAATATTTTAATTAAAAGAGGAGAGACTTGCTGAGAGGAAGAGAAAGAGGGAAGAAAGAGAGTAAGGATGAAGTGTGTGAGCGAACAAAGATGGATGGTTGAAAGGAAAAGATGGAAAATTTAAATTTTGTTCGAGAAATTTTATTTTTATGAACAATAAATTGTATGAAATAACTAACGTCTGTTTGTTAGCAGCATTTTTGCCTGTTGCTAACAATGTTAGCAGCAGCAGTAATAACCATTGTGCTTAATTACGAGATATTATGATTAGGATTAGAAAATCATGATAATTCACGGATTGTGTTGATACAACTATAATGATTACGATTTTCAATATTTTCTGCTTTTCAGAAATAATTGCGGTAATTTCAGGAATGAATCGATCAGTTTGCGCTAATTGTTATCCATCTGTTCGGTCAATTGCAATTATTGTTCTTATTGCTTTCTGTAGTGCGACCAATTTTTGGCCATCAATTAAAGCTACTGCTTCTAATGCTGCAAAAGATATTGAAAATTTTAACAATTACGGGAACAACACTAATCGATTTTATCAGCATAATACGGATAATATTCAAATTTCAAATTCACAATGTCCAGGTTTTTGCGAATGTGAACATGCTATTTGGAATGATGGTACTAATGGTGGTTCCACGGAAATTTCCGTATATTGCCATGAAGGTGGCCTGGAACAAATAGGATTTTCTAAACTTCTCAAACAAATTCCCAGAGAGGTAACAGTTTTGGATGTTGAAGCACCTTTGGATAATCCAAATTATCTCCTCTGGGATGATAATTTAAATCAATTTCGACATTTACGTGTCCTACGACTTGTCAATTGCGCCATTCCAGCAATTAGTCGTTCTCTGAAACTACACACATTAGAAGTACTTGATCTTCGTGGAAATCGAATTCAACACTTGCCTGTTTCCGTATTTTCCGGTGTGCCATCCATACGAGAGCTTAATTTAGCCAGGAATTCACTGAGTGTCTTACCAACAGGCGCTTTTACATATCTTAAAAATTTACAAACTTTATCACTAGCATATAATAATATTACCAAGGTAACGGTAAATTTACTGCATGGTTTGAAAATTTTGAAATCACTTCATCTGGATGGCAATCGAATACCTGTATCGCAATTTAATTTACTGTTTGCCGATATTCCACAACTGGAACGATTGGAGCTAAACGAGTGTGGCTTAAGTATAGGAGCTGTAAATGAATTAGCACTGGATAAATTTCATTCCCTAAAACAACTTGGCTTTGCAGGTAATATGCTTGGGAAGGTACCCATAAGTGTATTGCGTAACCATCTAAGCTCGTTAACCACTCTTGACCTCAGTGATAATGAGCTTCTTGAAATAGAACCAGAGATATTTGCTAAATCAAATATTACTCGATTATTACTTGCTGGTAATCATCTTGGCACCAATCCCAATTCGTTATCATTTAATTCACTGAAAACAGGCTTAGCACTGCGTGAACTGGATTTGTCACGTAATAGTTTTGAGCATTTCAAATCGGAATATCTTGGAATAGCCCGAGAAACGGTAGAAATCTTGCATCTTAATAGGAATCATATTACTAATATTGGACAATGGCTTACAGCTAATATGACGAAACTTAAAACACTTCATTTGGGATTTAATTTTATTGAGCATTTACCACGAAAATTACCCAATGAATTTGCGCAGCTAATATTTCTCAACCTGTCGGGAAATCAACTTTCCTCATTACCGAAACACTTCCGGGAAAGTCTACGAATGCTTCGAATGATTGATATTTCGGAAAATCGATTTACATCATTTCCTGTCACGGTAGTTCAGAATTTCTTCAACAACTTGGAAAAAGTAAGTTCTTCATTTTTGAATTTGCTTCCCACTCATTAATTTTATGATAAAATATTAAAATGAAATATCGCAAATTTATTAAATTAAAAATTTCTTTTATCATAAAATTAAATTTGAATAATTTAAAATTTCAATTTATAAGTTGTCATGGTTAATATATTTGTTTAATTTGTCATGTTGATACGTTGACTATTTTGTACAGCCATCTAAATCTATCAGTGATGTATAGATGAATGAATGCCTGCTGGACGAAGGTCAATTATAGATAATCCTGTAAGCTGTTGATCAGAAGGCCTATTTCAGTTGAAGGTCATTTTTTCGGAACAAAATGCAAATCTTAAAATCGGGCATTTTCTCAATTATTGCTATTCACTTAATTTATCATAAAATCAAACATACTATTTCTCAGAATAACTCGAATTTAAATTTAGAATTGTATATTATCTTCCCATTTTTTTTAATGTGAAATTGGAAAAACTGTGTTAGAAATAGTATCTCAATAACCTCCACACAGTGATGATATTGGAAAAGAAAAAAAAATCGTTGATTTAAAAATTTCGCAGATTTTCAAGGATACTTAAATTTAAACTTAATTTTTTTTAAACAATCTCCTATTATTTGCACGTTTATGGCAGTATTTTATTGATAATATTACATGTCTGCGACGGCAATATAATCATCATAATTATCTCTATCACCAAAATATCACTATAATTATCTAAGTGCAAAATAATTTCATCATTGGAAAAGAGAGAGAGAATTATTTTCTTCCTATTATAGCTGGGAAAGTCTTTTCATTTTCAAATTTTATTTTTTTTAATTTGCCCACGTCATATTTAATTATTTAAGTTAAATATGCAGTAAAGTATAGTTATATGAATGGAAACATAAAAAGGTAAATTATTAATAGATCGTTCTGATCAATTTAGTACAAATAATTCATTTAGTTAAGAATAAGACATTTCACGCAATTAAATTTCACTAATAACTTGAATTTTTTTATTTGTATTTCCATTTTCTTCTCTTTTCTTTCTTTCCTTTGAATTTTTGATTTTTTTTTGAATTTTGATTATTTATAAGAAATATTAATGAAAGAGCTGAAAGACATTCTCAGTGAGTTAGCTTTCAAATTTCCGTCATTCAATTGCTTCATCAATGAAAGTGCTATTTGTCATCGTTTTCGATTTTACTCTTTCCACGTCATATACCGCCGAGAGCATTCATTCATACTTAACAGCTCCTCAAATTAGCTAATAAAAACATTTTCGTCAATTTTTCGATTTCATCCAATTTTTCCTCCCTTCCACTGAATTTTTCTTCACATGTGGGAAAGCCTCATTTTTTCGGGTCATAAGTTTTGGCTAATCGAAAATCAAATAAAGTAACTATTTCGAATTAGAAATTGTTTAAATTACAAAATTTAAGTAAAATTCTAAATTAGACATAAATAAAAATTTCTGAATGTGAAAAATAATCAAAGAAATTGCTGTAAAAAGAAGTAAGAAAAAGATTAATAATATTCCAATTTAAATCAATTCTGTTTCGTTGTCTGTACTATTAGCACATTTGTTAAATTATGTAATTAACATAAATGAGTTAATATTAGCGTAATTAAATTTTCAATCTTCACACTGTAATTCTCATCTCTGAGTGTTACATTTTGAATTAAACTTTTTCATTCACATTTTACAAAATTTTCCATGCAGGAAACCGCATGAAATTCAGTTTTAATTTTGTTGAAAAACTTTCTTCGTAAGCCTCAATATTTTAGTCTTGCCCTGTTTCTGCAACCTTAGCAGGTTAGTAATCAAACTTTGGTATATGCTTTCTTTAACGTTCTAAATCACAATGCTAATTTTTCAAATCTTTCTTCTATCTCATTTTTCTTCATATTCTTTCATAATTAAAATTCCATTCATTCCTCTTCATTCTACTTGTTCGCTTTCTATTCCCTTCCCCTTCTCTCTTTTTATCATTTTCATTTATTGTTGAAGTTGACAATTACTAATAATTGAAGATAAAATGAGAAAACCCATCTATCATAAAAGGACGATGAAGAATCATTGGTGAACCATCGTGTCGGAGGCGTGTGGGACGGGGCTAGGGAGGGGGGTGGAGGACAGAGGGAATTTCGGATCACAATTGTATAGAATTATTGGTCATATTCAGCAAACCGGAAGGAAATATTAGAAAAGAGAATGTTTTCGTAGTAAGAACATTTTTCCCGATGACAGCTGGATGTGATTTTGACGTGGATGATATTCTGAAGAAATTTCCTGCTGCATACAAATTTAAATACACCAGGAATCAGGGCGATACTAATTAAATTACAGTCTTATACTTTGTTGGTTGGCCTCATTCAATTAAGTGGAAGAATAATTGTACGTGGGAATGCACGTGATGCTTGGCTGGTTTGTTACCCACCGTATGCAACTCAATTCATTGGTGTATTCCATGAAACTAATTGCATTAGAATATTTGACAACCATTGATCACATCAAATGGATTGAAAAAAAAGTAGTAAAAAAACTGTACGCTTCTTTTCCATAAATATTTGTTATAAAAATAAATTTTAGTAATTTTAAAACTTTTTTCAAATAATAAAAAGGAATTATTTTTTCTTTCAAAATAAAAATTTAGCAAAAAAAACGTGGGAATTGAACTGACAATTATACTTCGTAATTTTATTTCTTTCATATTTGTGAAAGTAAAATTTTTTGAAAAAAAATCGAAAGAAAAATTTGGGTTAAAAAGAATGACATGGAAAATGGAAAGAGATAAATGACAGATGTTTCCCTTCTACGGCATATTAGATGAGCCTCATGGGGATCATCAAGTAGGTGAATGACCAAGCAGAGTTGAAAAAAAGGGAACTAAATTTAAATTTCTTCCTTCGTTTTCACTTTTACAAATTTAGCAATGCAAAAAACGGAGGGAGGAAAAACATTGAGGGATTGAATTGATATTATTGAAAAAAATATTTGTATTTTTTCTCTTAGGGAAGTAAATTTAATTTTATTTTTGGTATTTGAATTCAAATTTCCATAATTTCTAGGCTTACAGCATTTTTTACCCTTTTTTTAAAAAAATTATTATTATTATTATTCATTAATAATTAATAATAATAATAATAATAATAATAATAATAATAATAATAATAATAATAATAATAATAATAATAATAATAATAATAATAATAATAACAATAACAATAATAATAATAATAATTAATAATTAATAATAAAATGAAATCAAACCTGAATGCTCCCAACTTACATAATATTTAAATTTTAATATTTGAAATGAAATAGTAACATTGTATTACTAAGTAGTAATGATGAAAATGACAATGAGGAAAAAGAGAAATGAATGGAATTATTGAGACCTGAAAAGAGTAGCGTACTCGTTGTTCGCCAGTTTTTTGTCTTTTTCCGGCTGTTGCAAAATTATAGCAAAAATAGGCAACAATTGTAGTTGTTAATGCATTTCCTAAAATTTTGCAATTCTAATTAACAAAAATTGATAAGCCAAATGATAACACTATAGGCTGCTAAATAATATAAGTGAACAATGAATGTAATTATAATAATTTTCAATTTACAAATTCAATTAATAATTAAATCATTTATTTTGGTAAGTGGAAATAATTTCAATTATTTTATTTTAATTAGTACAAAGTTTAAATTTATATGAGTGTGAAACACAAACCAGCTAAAGCCATAAATAGAGTAATAGCATTAATTGGTATCATCCAATAGGTTGCAAAACCAATTACACCAACAATAACAGATAGATTAGATAATAGTATCAGTACTGTTAAAGATGGTATACCAAAAAGGAAGAGTGATAAGGTACAGACACAGCAAAGAAGTAATGTAAATGCTATAATTACTGTTGACATTACCTGAAATATGTATTAATTACTGTAATATACCGTAGTACCGCAATTATTAGCAACATTAATTACTTAAAATAATCTACTAAATTCCTATAATAATATTCATAATTATGTATCGTATTCATTATGATACTGTAGTACCACAATTAATTAGGTAAAAATTCATCCTTCCTACGATTACAGCATTATTATGATTTCTTTCATTTATCCTTTAATATTATTACACCGTTCGTTTCTTTTTTTTTATTTATTACCATTAACACTAATATCTGTTTATCTTCTGTTACTATCATTGCTACTAGTCATTTATGTACTTTATCATATCATAATATTATCACTATTTATGAATCTATTGTTTAGTACCACGTTATTGTTTCTATTTATACGCCTATTCTTAAGTACCACAATATTATCCATCAACATTTTGGTACCATAATTTATTCATTTATACCATTTAATTATGAACAGGTAAAACATTGATACATTTGTTACATGCAATAATGTAACAAATGTATCAATGTTTACCTGTTAAATAATAAGAATAATAAGCGAAATAATAAATAGAAAAATAATAAGTAATAATAAAAATAATAAGCGATAATAAAAATAATAAGCCTAAAAATAATAAGCGCAAAATTAACATAAATAATAAAATTATTCAAATCACAAGCCTGTAAATCATGTTGAATAGCAAAGACGAACGGTGTCTTTATGAACATTGATATGCCAGCTGAACGTGCCTTATTCAATAATTCATCAATGATAAATAATCTAAAAATTTCTACATACTTACAATAAAAGTTTTTTTTAAAAAAAAAAAAATAAGAAAAAACAATTTGCAACTAACCGTTCGTGAACACCTTTAGCTGTTAATTCAATATACATTCGTGATCCAATGATACGTGTTTGAAATTTGTCAAAAATTATATCATTTTGATATTTTTTATAATTTTCAGCTGTCAAAAAAACAATACCAATAATTGGCACGAATGTATCCTTAAAAAAAAAGGAAAATATTATTCTTTCATAGAAGTAAATAACTTATGTGATTGATAAAAATAATTGATAAAATAATTGCATAATGTTGCACTATCAGTATGAATAAGTTATGTAGCGAAAGCATTTCTACCTTATCACTGTAATTATTTTTCAAAATGGAAAAAAAAATTTGTAATATAATACTAATTAAAACGTATTTGAATTTGAAGTATTCGGGAATAGTTAAAATTAGAAGTGAATTGTATTTAATAATTCAAATTATAAGTATTATTTGTGTTTAAATTGTAATTAGTAAGAAAAAAAAATCACTGTAAATTATTTTTATTCTAATATTACGTAAAGCTTTACAAATAACAATAGAACTTACATTTTTTAGCAAAAAAATTTTTAATTTTTAAGAAATTAAAAAAGTGTACAAAAAGTTTAAAATTAACACTTTGAAGTATTTTACATTTCGATGTCTTTCTTTTTTTTTCCTTTATTAAATCCTTAAACACAAAAATCAAATTGAAAATAAAATTGTAAAAAATTTGAAGAGAGAAAAAAACAAATTAACAAGACAAAATAATTTAAAATTATTTTTAAATAGACTAAAATAGTTTTAATAATTTTTACCGGATTTATATCGTAAATAGTTGTGCTTTCGAATCGCACGAAATCTTTTAACCAACTCACAGATCTTGTTGCTAACTGATTTTGCTGGAAAAAAGGAAGAAGTGAGATTACAGCATATAACTCAGAATTAAGAAAATATTTTAAAAAATCCGAAAAGTGCAAAGATCAAACAAATTTGTGTGCAAATATAAAACCGAAACATTTTTATTAATTATTATCATTTTGTAGATTCCATTAATTTTACTACTATTTTGTCAATTTCTTAATTATTGCTATTTTTTTCATTTCAGAAAAGAGAAAAATTTATTGGCTGCTAAATAAAAGTAATAAAATTGGAATTAAATTTTAAAAAAAAATAATAAAATTCAGGAATTAAAAAAAAAAATTTTTTTCCTTACAATAGGCCATTCAAGCATTGCAAGTATTTCATCTCTTCGATGCGGATCAAGATAATCAATTGGTTCATCAAATACCAATTCCAAAAATTCCTCATACTGTCCAAATTCCATACGATAATTTTTAAGAAATATTTGTGATTCACTTTCTTTTGATAGAAAATATTCCTCCTTTAGATCTATTCTTAAAATAAATTAATAAAAAAAATATCCTCCTATTTCTCTTTCGTTTTTTTCATTTTTATTCATTATTTATTTTACTATTATTATTATTATTATTATCAATAAAAAATTTGAATTAAATAATTATTTTTAAAAAATTTTAATTTTCTGTCTTTTTTTTTATTTACAACTTATTTTTGTTTGTTTTCTTTTTTTACCATACCGAACATCTTTGCAGCCCCAAATAGCAAGTACCAAATAGATGGCGAAAATGAATGCAATTGGACATCGCAAATATGAATTAGCCATTGCGGCAGCGATCGCTCGCGAAAATGATGGCTTAATATCAACGAGCTTTTCATGAAGCATTTCAATGCTCGGAATGCTAAATTCATTGATTGTTCGTGCTGCAAGAAATTATTTAAAATATTTTAGTTAATAGGCAGAGAATAATAACTTACCGCATATAATAATAATAATATAATAATATAATAATTAATAATAATAATAATAATAATAATAATAATAATAATAATAATAATAAATAATAATAATAATAAATAATAATAATAATAATAAATAATAATAATAATGATGAATAATAATAATAATAATAATAATAATAATAATAATAATAATAATAATAATAATAATAATAATAATAATAATAATAATAATAATGATAATAATAATAATAATAATGATAATCAGTGATCAATGAAATAAATAATCATTATTTAAGGAAGAACGTAAGCGATCAGTAATAAATAAAATAATAATTAATAACAATAATAGTGATGGTAATAATAATGGTATAACTAATAATATTCCTTTTTTTATATTTTTCAAATTTCTAAAAAAATTTAATTTCTTATTTTTTACTGCATTTTTTTTTTGGTATCAAAATGCCAACTTACGGGCAAAATGTGTATCACCGGAACGAAAGCATTGGTACCACTTGACACCTTTTGTTTCACGACGACCTGCGACATAGAGAAAAACGGGGAAGAAGAGGAGTGCAAAGGTAAGTAAAATGGCGACACCAGCAGCTAATACAAATGACATATATTGCAGGTAAGGACTTTTTGTTGTCGAACCGATCATTGCTGTAATATTTAATTAATTTATGACTAATGAAACATTTCAATTCTCTATGATTAATTAGTAAAAATTCCTCTTTGAATTATTTAAAATTTTTAAAAAATATTAGTCTATTATTATTTATTCAATCTTTTTTCCTATAACAACAGTGATTGATGAATTAAAACAAAACAAAAAAAAACTATTTGTAAACTTTTTCCATCTAGAAATAATAATGTGTTATCAGTAATCAGTCAAGTGTAGTTATCAATGATAAGAAAAAGGTGATAATCACCAAAGGAAACAATGATAATAAAAGCAGTGATTGTGGTGCATGGAGCATCCCAACTTAAGATCAGTGATAACTTCTCCACCGGATCACACGCAACATTTGAGTACTTTGACCACGTATTTTCCAACGCAAAAAGCATCAGTATTCCAATACCTGTAACCTTCCTTACCAATTAATTTTTATTTCTTAAATTTTATAAAAATTTTACTTAGCAATTTAAATAACACATAGCAATGACTGATCAAATAGAATACTAATTTTACCTTGTATATATATGATATAATGATATGATAACAAGATAACAAGGTATGAGAAGTATTCCTCCTTTTTTTTCGTTGCTAAGCTTATCTTTTAATTTGCATAAATATTTCGATATATTTCCAATTGTTATTTATTTATTTCGATGAAAATAAAATACCAAGCAATTGATTATAATTTCATTCGAAAAAAAAATACGTTATAATTAAGCAAATTTCAAATTTCAAATTAAAAAAAAAATTTTTCCTTTTCAAAACAATACCGACAAGAATGAAGAAGATTGGAAAGACGATCGCATTAACATATCCGACACCGGTTAATTGAACAAAAAAACCTGCCAGACAGGAAACAATCAAAATAATACCAATCATCAATCCCAGAACCGGTTTACTCTGCAACAATACGCGTGGAACTAAGTGATATATAGATGTACGCACGTAAAAAAAAACAATAATAGAAAAAAAAAGCTAGCATTTGAAGTATTTGATTTCGTTCGCTAGCATTTGATGTATTTTTACTAATTAAAAATTTTTTTCTCAACAACTAAAAAAATGAAATTTCACAAAATTACTACTAAAATTTTTCAATAAGTAAAAAAAAAATTATTGTTTTTTTTGATTAAAAATAAAAAGATAAAAATTTGATCGCATTTTTGCTAAATTAGTAAAAAGTAATTTTTATTTTGCCCTAACAAATAAACACATTTTAACGCTATTTTAGTAAAATGTAAAATGCGACAGAATTAAAAATTAAACAAAAAAGATAAAATTATTTTTTTCATTCAACTAATTTAGTGCAACTATGTTTCAAATATGTAAAATAAGTATTATTAATTATTTGTGTTAAAATATAGGTTATTTTTAATTTTATTTTAATTCATTTCATTTTATTTTATTAAACTAAAATATAGAGCAAATATTGAAAAATTAAAAAATAGCAAATTTTATTTTATTTCATTTCATTTTATTAAATTTAAAACATAGTGAAACATAAATAATTGAAAAATGAAAAAGTAACAAATTTTAATTTTATTTCGTATAATTAAATTATAGCAACAAAAATTTGGAAAAATAAATTTTTTGTTTTTGCACTTAAATTAACACATATAAATTACATTTACAATGTATTGATTATATCAGAATTACTTTAATAACTTAATATCAGTTAACAATTATGCGATATAACTAGCACTAAAGTAAACAAATATATTATAAAAAAAGGAGGAGCAGAAAGTCAGTGGTTAATTTTGTTTTTTAACATTGAAAAATTAAAAAATAGCAAATTTTGAAATGAATTAGTTGAATGAAAAAAATAATTTTATCTTTTTTGCTTAATTTTTAATTCTGTCTCATTTTACATTTTACTAAAAATTTTTTTTTAAAAATTTATTGCAATAAATAAATTACAATCACTTTTAATTAATATTCACTCTTCTCCTTTTAAATATTACTTTTTTTAAAAAAAAAATTACCTTATAACCATTTGCGCCAAAAGTTGCAGCTATACATGCAAGCATAAGAAGTGTTGCAGATGCAATTAGCAAATAATGCATAGTTTCTAAACCGGCGATCACTTCAGCAACAAACGTCCGATATGACCACCAATTGATATTAGCATCTAAGCTTTCCTCAATTATCACACGTTCCTCATTCATCTATAATTTGTCGTTTTTTTTTGATTTCAATTTTTTTTCATCATTTTATTATTATTTAAAAAAATTGTAAAATGATTATTTTCAAATTATTTTACTCTTTTGTCAATTTTTTTGCATTTTTATTTTTCACTTAAAGCTTTTTTTTCTTACTGTTAATGAAATAACCAAAAATTAGCATTAAAATAAAATAAGGTAATTAATTTTTTTTTAAAAAATTAATTTTGAACTAAATTACGCAATAGTTTATTTTACGAAATGTTACAGGAATGTTTTATTTGTTGCAGGTAAGAGATGCATTCATTACGCTCATATGATTACATAAATGTCTATTGCGTAAATTCACGTTATCCGTTTATTTTTTTTTAGTGAATGTTAAATGTAGTATACGTGATGATAACATGTTGTATATGTGTAGTATGCGTAATGATACACGCAAGATATGCATGGCATGCATCATCAAACAACTGCTCACATACATGATGAAACACGTCAAATTAATGGTATGCGTAATGATAGAAGTTTGATACGTGTGCTATACTTGATGATAATGATAGTGATATTGCCTTTGTCGAAGAATTATTAATGATATCAATCAGTATGTGATCAATTGAAACGAAAAATTTGCTCAATGCTTTTTTTTTACGTATTAATTTACCACGAAATTTTTTTTCCTTCTCTTCCACGTAAGTTAATTTTATTAAAATATCTTTAAAATATAAATAGTTATTATTACAACATAAATGGCAAAGATTTGATAACCTTTTTGACGAATTGACTGGAAAATTCGTCTAAAATTTCGGAACGAAAATTTTCTTTAATTTTGAAATTTGTCCTCAATGATCGTGCATATCTAATAACTCCGTCTGAATCTGTTTCAACACCTGTAAAATATATAATGCGTAGAACGATAAATTACATAATTCATAGTAGAGAAGAAGAGAAAATTCAAATTTAATTTTGTAAAAAAAATGAAAAAAAAAGTTTTAATTCGGCATTTGCACAAGATAGTTTAGAGAGGAAATCTAAAGACTTAAAACTTCATAATTAATATAATGGAAATATTTCAATTAAATTTATGTAAATTACGAAAATGAAGTAAAAATTAGTTTGTAAGCCACAAAAAAAACAAGTTTACACCTCAAAATTGCTAATTTATTTTAAATTTCATTTTTTTAAGCAATAATTTTGAAATTATTTCCAATGCTACGATGTAGAAATCTTCATTTTTTGCCGAGAAATAATACTAAAAATTAAAACAAACAAAAAAAAACAGCGGAACACTTACCGCCTACGGTAAGTCCAAGAAATAAACGTGTTAAATTCCCACTATCCTTTAGTGATATAATTGTTTCCGGATACGTGATTGCTGTATTTGAATCACTTTCCAGAATTTGTTGTATAGGATCATCTTTTTCAGAACATGTATCATAACACATTTCAGGCCACTAAATAATTAGTGGTGATAAAAGGAATGGATAAGCTTGAAAAAACATAAGTATCTATTTTTAGGATTTTTTAAATTTTCAACTTTTCTATCAAGTTTTTGAATGGTTTTTTTTAATTTTGTACTTTTTTATCAGATTTTTAAATAATTTTAAAGAATTTATGCTATTATTTTTGTACAGTTAATCTTTATTTCAATATAAAAATAAAACCGTTAGATTCATTCGTTCGTAATTGACAACAATTGATTTTATTGAAAGACTTAATTTTCCAAATGAATTCATCGAATTTTCCGTAACAATTGAATTGTAACCTCTGAAATGAAAATTTAATATATAAAATAAAATAAAAAAAAAATATTTCAATAAGGCAATTGCGTTCTTTCAAGTTTTCTAAGAAAAAAACAAAAAACTACTCTTTCACGTAATTTAAGATGTAAGATAAAAAAAAAACATTCAAATAATCTTAGATGAGAGAAATAAAATTTCTACCACTTAAAAAAAAGAAATGACAAATTGAAAATTCTCACTTCGATCGCATAATTACAGCAAAATGAGCTGGTGAATTACGTCGAATGACGTTATACGCTGGATTAGAACCATTAAATGACAGAATACCACGTGTTGGTACACGAAGATTACTATGTCCAGTTGCTGGATATCGATCATTAAAACAGGAAACGAATGTGTCAAATGGTAATGAAAGATTTAATCGTTCAAGATGTATCACTGGTCCAATCAGTGATAGCAATACAAATACAATCAGAAGACACTAAAAAAAGATTAAAAAAAAAATTTTTTTTTTCTTCTTTAAAATAAATTATTTTCAATTAATTACAACAATAATAATTACAGTAATAATAGAGAAAAAATTAATATTAAATATAAATAATTAATTATAATAATAATAGAGAAAGAAGAAAAACGACAATTTGATAGAAATTATTTAAATAAATCCTTTAGTTTGATGATAAATGAAATATGATTGCATACAACATATAGAGCCTTTTTAGTTGGTACCGATCGACCAAAATACCAAAGTGCACGACGAAGACCTGCTTCAACAAATCGAAATGCATACATCTTATAGACTGATCTTTCTTCTATAAGTGAATTATTCCAAAATTAGCAATATTTTTACTTTTTAGGAAAAAAAAGGCAAAACAATTTGTTAAGTGAAAAATTTAAATTAAAATAGAATACATCTTATATACTGTTCTTTCTTCTGTAAGTGAATTATTCCAAAATTAGCAATATTTTTACTTTTTAGGAAAAAAAAGGCAATTTGTTAAGTGAAAAATTTAAATTAAAATAGAATACATCTTATAGACTGATCTTTCTTCTATAAGTGGATTATTCCAAAATTAGCAATATTTTTACTTTTTAGGAAAAAAAAGGCAAAAAAGAAACAACAAAACAATTTGTTAAGCGAAAAATTTAAATTAAAATAACTAAATTACCTTTTTTTTCACTTTTACAACTATCACGTTCGGTAATAGTGCAATTGATCGGTGCATACTTATTTGCTGTTAGAAGAATTCTTGGATTACTAATATTAAGTTGCATTATTTGCAAAAATTACACGCAGAAAATTTTATAAATTAGTTGGTGAGCGGTAACTGATCGGACAGTAAATAATACAAAATTTTTTAAAGTACACAAAACCCCGAGAAAAACCATTACTTATCCTTCTTCAACTTCTTTTCTTCCATCTTCCTCCCGCACCATAAGTATTCTCTTCATAGAATAGAAAGAAAGATAGGTGGAGAAAGAGAGAGAGAGAGAGGGAGAAAGAAAGGGAGAGATAAAAACATATTAAAAAGAAAAAAAAAAGGAAAAGGAATTTTGAAAACGCTATTATGGAGATTTATGGCCTTGAGCAAATAATAGGATTGAGGAAGGGGGAAAAAAATTAAAATAAAAAAAATTAAACAAATAAGTAAATAAATAAATAAGTTAACAAGTAAATAAATAACTAAATAAACAAATGCATAAATAAATAAAATAAATATATTATTGAAAGAAAAAATAATTTTTTAGTTTTTCAATGACACAGTTTAAAAATTAACACTAACAATTTTTAAACAGTAAAAGAAAGAAAATTTTTTTCTTCCTTCTCTTTTTTTTTTGGTTTAATTTTCCGCCAAAGTTTTCGGTTTCATTCCAAGTAAAATTTATTATTGTGACCCGAAAGTAAATGAAAATTTTGTTGATAAGAAAAACGACCAAATAATTTTGCTTTCTTATCAGTCATTTAAAATTAAAAAAAAAAAACGAAAAACAAAAAACCAAATTTTCATACGTTAAAAAAAGTGGTATGTTTAATTTATTGTTTTGTTTAGTTGCTTGTTTATTGCTGTCTTAAAATTACTATTTCAAAATGACAATGGAGTGGAATGCAATGAATATGAATATGAAAAACAAATAAACAAGTTTTGGTAAATTTACAAAAAAAAAATAAAAAAAATTTTTTTTTTGAATCTGTTAATTAAATGTGAAAGATTAATGTGTTAATAAATTGAAGAAACGAGCAAAAAAGTTGAAGTGATAAATAACAAAAACGCAAAAAAGAAAAAAATTTTTTCCCTTTGTTTATATGCGACTCATTTCGAAATTGAGCAAATTCTCAATTGGGTGGAAAATAATTAATAAGAATCATAAATCACAAGTGTGACGATAGTTTCTTCTTTTTTTTGCACATTTTTAATTTATTCATGAAAATTAAGAATGAAAACAGGAGTACATACGCATTTTTAATTAATTTATAAAAAATAAAAATTAGAAAAAAAAAGAATACATACGCATTTTTAATTAATTAAAAATTAGAAAAAAAAGAATACATACGCATTTTTAATTAATTAAAAATTAGAAAAAAAAAGAGTACGTATGCATTTAGAAAGGGAAAACAAAACAAAGAGAAAAAAATTAATACGATTTTTACATTAAAAGATAAATATCACACAAAAAATTTTAGAAAGTTATAATTTATTGTTTATTACTTTTGTTTTACGAGAATGTATTATTTTAATTAATTAATTTGAAAACTTACTAATTTTTGGTGCGATTTTGATAATATCACCATTCGCTTTAATTTTTTCCTTTTCTATTTGTGCTACCTGTAATTCATTTGTGATACGTCGTACCAATGCATCATCTGCGCTATGCTTCCGATTTGATAATGTGGAGGATTCGGATTCCGGTTCCTGTAGAGTAATAATAATTTCTATTGCCTTATAGCTATATGATAATTTTTTGTCAAAAAAAACAATAAATAAGTGGAAATTTTAAATTGTTGTAGTCATAAACTGAAAAAAAAACATATCAAAAATGTCAATAAGTAATTTTTATCAGTTATATCAAATAATTATTATCAGTTATGTTCGTTATCAAAAATTCTCGTACCGCTAAATAATTCAAAATTAGTAAGAAATATTGATAAGGAGATACAATTTGGAAATTGTAAAATTAGTATTACCAATAAGTCGGTGTGAAAAGGTAAGAGTTCGTTCACGTAAAAAAAAAAGAAATGAATTTAACAAAATGGATAAGTTTATAATTCCTATTACTCTTTCATCTCAAGTTTTATTTGTAAGAAAGAAAAGAAAAGCATTCAAATGAGGTATGAAAGAAAATTTTTCAAAAAATATTGCAATAATAAATTTTTTTTCAAATATTAATTTTATTTGAAATAAATTACTATTTTAATAACATTTTGATGTTCTAAAATAAAATCAATCAAAATAAATTATTATTATTAATAATAATTTTACATTCTCAATTTAAATTAAATTCTCTAAAATAAAAAGAAAATTAATTATGAGAAGATAAAAAAAAGGCAAAAGGAAAATCAATATTGGGATATTTGAAAAAAAAATTAGGAAATTGATATTTGAATAATTGAAAGCTATAAGTAAGTACCTCAATGTAATTTTGTCGTTGTTGTGTTCCGACAGGTGTAAATGGTGTTCCATCTCGATGATACAGTGGTGGTAGACGAATTTTTTCAAGTGATTTATATTCACCTTCTCTCTTACTCCTTTTGCTATTATTACTTTCACCACTTAATGTATCCTCACTACCAATATCACCTTCCTGAAACAATTTTTGTTGAAATCAAAATTTTTTAAAAATTTACAAAAAAACTTTTTTTTTCATGGCGAAAGGACCGGGCGAGGATGCGGTTGAGGAGGGAAACGATTTTAGGAAAATTTTAAATAAATTTATATCTATAGTGATGGTAAATTGTTTCTTGCACTGAAAAAAAAAATTATATTTTTGAAAATGTTAATTTTATAAAATTAACTTTATGGTATCTATCAGTTAATTAATTTCAACACTCAAATATATTGCTATAAATATCAATAATAATTCTTTCAGCAAATATATTTTTTGCAAAATTGTGGAAGTAAGTTTTTTTTTCCATCTTTTTTTCTCGTCATTTTTTTTATCTTATCATTTTGTCAATTTAAAAAAAAAAACGAAAATTGTATGTTATATCATCTTTAAGATATGATCAGCAATGTTTGAAAAAATGTAACTTTTCATGATATTACTCAAAATGATTGAGTAAAAAAAAAATGATGATTGAAACGGTTGATTTCATTGGGAGGTCAATGTCGGTCAAAATGTTAAATGTGTTACTCCTCTTCAGTGTGTGTGTGTGTGTAATGTATGGTGATCAGAAATCACTCACTATCTGATTTAAATTTTATCAAAGAGGAAAAAATTCGTCGTTTTAAAAAAGAAAGCCTTTTTTAGGAAAAATAAAAGGAAAATAGCCGCAATAAAATATTACACATTTACCATTCAATTATATTCATTTGACCTCTTTTCTTCCTTTCAAAATTTTTATTTCTTACGGATATAAATTTAAAAAGTGATATTTAATTTTAAAATAGAATATATATATTGTAATTGAGACTCTCTATTTCTAACATAAATTATTCATTGAGAAGCATCACAAGTAACTCTGTGGTTTTGTTTTTAATTTAATTTTTTTTTAAATGCCAAATGTGTTACACACCGTAACCAAACCAATAATTATGCAACTTTAATTGATGCGCTACGAAAATTTCCGGTATTTTAAAAATTCATTTTTTAATAAAGAAGAAAGTTTTGCAATGATTATAGCATAAAAAAATAATAATATTTTTTAAAATACATTATAGAAGCATCTTATATTAATTATTTTTTTTTAAATTTTGCAATAACACTTTTATCTTTGCAAGACCCTAACAATTTAAAATCCTAATTTACTTCTATGGAAAAACATTCCGTAAAAAATTTTATTTTCATTATCCGAAATGATAGTAATATTTATCAATAATAATATTATTTACCAATTATATTATCTATTGCACTGAATCGTTTTGTTCCTTCTTCCTTGACAGAAATAAAGTAAAAAGGGTTGAATTTTACTATATTAACACTTAAAAGCTAGTGAATTGATCTCGATGTAATTAATTGTTTGATTATCAAATTGTGCAAATTAAATTTTAAGCAATTTTACTAATGTTTAGAAGCTGTTCAGTTGTGATCGTTTAATTAAAACTGCTCATGAAATATCAAAATAAGGTCATCATTATCATCTTTCTCGCCCGACGACGATTGGAAATTCATCAACCAAACAAACCCACTTAAACCACAAATATCAAATTACCGATATACCGCTATGACCTTGAAATTCATCGACAATAGATGATTGCACACTTTACGCTTAATTCATTGTTACATTTCTATTATGAACTAAATTTAAATTTCATCATTTAATTACAAAAAAAAAGCAAGAAACGAAAATTATGTAAAAATAAAAACTTTCAATACTAATAAATATTTTATTTAAAAAGTACAAAAATCTACATATACATATATATCTTATCAGATAAAACTTTATTTCCC
Source organism: Litomosoides brasiliensis (assembly GCA_013365375.1). Classification (NCBI taxonomy): domain Eukaryota; kingdom Metazoa; phylum Nematoda; class Chromadorea; order Rhabditida; family Onchocercidae; genus Litomosoides; species Litomosoides brasiliensis. The sequence continues at coordinate 2,601 of JABVXW010000561.1, read as the reverse complement.
TTATCAGCCAGCACTTGTTTATTTCTTCCGCCGATATTTCGTTCAAGTTATCAACAGTGGAATAGGATAAAATAAAAATTTTGAATAAAAAAAAAAATTAAAATTAGCACTTTGCGGTTCTTCCGTCTTTTCTGTAAACGCAAATATTTCTCATTTTTCGTTTAAAATTTTAATAAAATGGTTCTTTTTGAGATAGAAAAGATTGATCAATTAGTTGCAAAAAACGAAGCAAGCCTTCGTGATGAGTGATTTTGAAAATTTTAATCATTAAAAATTACTTTAAATTTTATAAAATGTTCCTTCTAATTGAGAACTATAAAATGACATTCAGTTTTTATTTAGTTTCTATTAACAAATTATTTTTAACAAATTAAATTAATTATTAACAAATTAAAATATTTAATTTCTAATAACAAATTGAAATTTATTATTTCCTAAAGAAATTTATAATTTTATGATATTTTTCCACTTCTCAATTCACAATTCGTAATTTAACGAAGTTCCTCGAAAATTCATTTCGAAAATGTTACTTAGCTGTGTCGATTGATTTAAATGATTGCAATTTTAATTCATTTCTTGTCCATTCTTTCTCTTGTTCTCTAACCGGGCACTTTCTTTCTTCTAACAACGTAATTTATCCGCTTTTTTTTTCACGTTCTTCTTCCTCGCTTTTACTTCACACTTAGTCGCATAATTTTTTTTTTTTGCAAAATTGTTAAATTTTACTAAGTAGATGACTGTAATTGTAATACTTCAAAACAATAAAATTTACTAGTTTTTCCGAGAAAAGTTAAATTAAAATTTCAATGATTAAAGATTTTTGGAAGTAAAACTAAAATTTGTACAAAGTTTAATTACAAAAAAAAAATATTTTGAAAAAAGAGATGGAAAGAATGAACGAATTGGATTCATCTATTGCATCAATCTGAAGGTATCATTAATCTTCTCCATACCTTCTTTTCTTTTTACCTTTTTCAGTATTTCCAGTCTTCGTCTAACCCCAAATGACCGCTGCCTCTCCTCATTTTGAGCAATAATTCAGGTCATAAAAATTTAATATTAAACTGATTAAGTGTGTCGTAAAAATTTTTTCTCCTACACCGTAGCTTATGCAATAATTTTATGTGTTTTGAAATAATCGAAAAATTTCATTGCTCAATGTTTGCAAAATGTAAATTTCAACATTTTATGTATTTTAAAATAATATCCAAAATCTTATTGTTAAATTTTACAACAAATTATTGCAAAATACTACGAACAACAACACTTAGAAGGGGTCAAATAAAAGATTTTGTTAATGAATATGATGACAATGACGATGATCACGATAATGATTATGATAATAATGATTGTGATTATAATAATAATAATAATGACGATAATGATAATTATTAAATTTTACTAAATAAATTAGATGACTGTGATTATAATAATAATATTGATAATAGTGATAAATGTTAAATTTTACTGAATAAATTATTTGTTAAAAAAGTTAATGATGAATCAGTTGCTGATTCTAGCATTGTAATTCAGCTATCAGTAATCTGAAAACATAAAATTGTCAGTGCTTACTTGCTTAATTCTTCTTTTTTTTTCGTTTTTTTCATCCCTACCACATCCACTCTTGTAGCTTAATTTTATAACAGATTGGCATTAATAGAAATTTAAAATTGCATTAAATTTTTTTTCATATTTCTTTTGACAATTGTAATTTTAACAATTTTTTAGTAATTTTAAATTGAGAAATTGAAGAATTCTGGTAAAAGCTAATTTTTACGCAATTTTATGACTTCAAATGAAATACACATGCGTATTTCATATTACTAAAACAATTAATAGAATTAAAATTAAAAATTTTTTATTTTAATTTATTAAAATAATTAATGAAATAATTAACACTATGATTTGCTATTTGCGTTAAATTTTTTGCAAAGCGTTGATTATTATTTGAAAATTTTAATTTATTTTTAGTAAATTTTTGTTGCACACTTTTTTTTGATTTCATGGCAGTTCAGATAAAAATTTTATTGTATAAAATTAATAAATTTAAGTAAATTAAAAAAAATTTTTTTTCATTTGTAAATTTACAAAATGAATTTTCGATGGATTTTTCTAAAAATTTAATGGATTTTTTCTCAAAAAAAAATGAGCTATTCATTAATTGAAAATTTTTTTTTAAAAAATAAAGGAGAAAAAAGATAGAGAAAATATTTATTAAATTATTAAACAAATTAGATTACAATATATTTACTCATTGATTTTTGGATAAAAATTATTATCGGGAAAATGCGCAGTTGATGATGATAATAATGATAATGACAACTTAACATTTATCAATTCGCCGGTTAATGATTTGACTTGTTTGTTATTAATTATTTACCTTATTAATTAAACGAAATATGGGATGCTTAATTTCATGTGATAAGAAATAATTTCACCATTCTTCTTTTCTTATTTTTCGCCTCGAATGCACGGTATGCAATATAAAATAAAATAAAATAAAAATAAGAAAAGTTTGTGATAATTATTTTAATATATTAATAACGTATTATGAATATTACCAACAACAAAAAAAAAATTCAAACAGGTGCACGAAATAAT
>JABVXW010000560.1:0-26193 GCA_013365375.1 Litomosoides brasiliensis | reverse complement strand
ATATGTGGTATATCTGTAGCTTTACATATACGCATTTGACGTACACACACACACACACACACACACACACACACACACACATGTATACATACATTGCTTTATAATTCATTGATTATGAAGGCTTTTTTTACGCTTACATTTACATAAATTCCTTCCATTTCCTACAAGTTCCTTCATTTCTCTCATTTTTCACTCCTTCCGTATTTTCATTACCCTCTCATTTCACTTCATTCCACCTGGTCTACCTGATGTTCCATGTGTCTACCTGATGTTCCATGTGACGAGCAACAAATTGTAGTTGATGTAAGTAATACTTCTTGTCTAAATTTTCTTCAGGCTTATGTCACTTTCCATATTGTTTTAATTGCAACGTTAGAATTTCATTTCATTTATTATCACTGAATGAGTGATTTTGATATCGTTAAATTCGCGTATCATTGATCATAGTTGCACAGGTAGATAATAATGATAGGAACTTCATGAATAATGAAATGTTTTCAGTGTACCATAGATTACGTTGAAATTAAAAATTTGAAATGTTTCAGATTACTTTTAAATTAAAAAATTTCAATTCTTTATTTTCGTATGTAATTATTATTATTACATGTTTATAATAATAATAATAATGATAACAACAATTAACATTTAATAATAAAATAATGATAATGATAATAACAATAATAATAAGAAAAAAAACAATTTGGCAATTAAATACGAGTATTTAATTACTAAATTCTAATATGTAAGCTTTGCGAGGAGAGAAATAAACTCATCGAAGTTATCCTAAAAGGTATAAAATTGATGATAATATCATTTCGCTTCATGAAATGACCTGATGGTACAACCAACCAATTCTTCAGTAAACGATATTTGTCCACTTTATATATTTGTTTACTCTTTTCAAAATATATTGAAAAAATATTCAAATGACCTTTTCCAAATGGTACATATGAATAATATGAATTTTTTAGCAAAAATTTTATTTCAATGTTTTTATTTTTTTTAAAAAAAAGTCAGTAAAATTTTCATTTACCTTTTTAATTCTTCCTCTCTTCTCATTTCTCTTTTCTTTTTTCTTTAGAATAATTGACAGTTACACTTTCTTTTTTTTAATTTCTAATCTTTCATCAAACAAACTATTAACTTTTCTTTCGGCAGCATATTTCCACTTTTTCTTTGGTACCATTTAGTTCACCTGTTTTATCTGTTTCAATAAATTCCAATAAAATTATTTTATCTGTTCCAATAAAAAAATATCTGTTCCAATTCTGTTCCAATAAGTTCCAATAAAATTATTTTATCTGTTCCAATAAATTACAACAAAAGTATTTTCTTTTTTTAATTCTGAAATGTAAATTATTACAGAAACTAAAAATAAAAAGCGATTATTTATCATCCATTTTCTTTTCCTTCCTTTCACTCTCAATTTTACATGAACAAAACGTTTTATTAAATTTTTTTTTTCCATTTTTTCTTTCCACTTTTATTTTCCGATCATACATTTTCCCACTCATATCTCCTCCGATCTTGCAATTCACACCACCGCATACATTTTTGATTTGATAATGATATACCTTTATTTGCATACTTTATACTTGTTAGCAACACATCGATAATATCACTACGCTTGTCTTATCTTTAATCTATATCTAGTTTCAGTCTAGACCAGTTTAATTTTTAATCTGAACCTAAATCTATACTTAACTTTTCTTCCATCTCTTCATCCACTTTTTCTCACTTATTTTAGCCCATTTATCAGTGCAAAAAAAGGACAAAAGAAGCCATAATCTTTTAGATAATAAAAATAAAATAGAAAAATATCAGAAATGAAGTTGAAATAGGAAAATATCAGAAATGAAGTTGAAATAGGAAAATATCAGAAATGAAGTTGAAATAGGAAAATAATGAAAAATTTTCGATTATTTTTAGTTTGAGAAAAACAAAAGAGACTATAATACTTGGAAATTTAATTTCACAGCAACAGCAACAACAACAACAACGGCAACGGCAATTTTCATGCTTAGGAAGAAGAACAGGACAAGCACACTTAAGCCTATCCAAGCAATCAAAAATCAACCTGAAAATAGTTGACGTTGACGTAACTTTCGAAAATTTTAACCGAATGGAAATATTGAATAAAAAGTTATTTCTTCAATTTCTATGCTTTCGGATAAAGCCATCATCATTAATACAAAGCAGTAGAGGCGTATGTGCGAAAAAAAAGAAAAAGCAAATGACATAGAGAGAGAGAGAGAGTGAGAGAGAGAGAGGGAGAGAGAAATAGCGAATTAATTTTTAATATTTCAAACAAAATGGAAAAATATTATAATGTCAAAATAAATGCATATAATTGTTTTAATTTTAATTTTATAATTACACAAAAAACTGTTGCTTTTAATTATATTTAAACTTTTAATTACTTTTAATTATTTTAATTATATATTTAATTATTCAACAAAAAAAACACAGCAATGGTTTTTTGTTTGTTTGTTTGTTTAGAATAATTAATTTTTGCTCAATTTTAAACAGTCTGGCATTGAGTAAGTTTTGAACATAGTAAGTGAAAAATTTCTATTTCCATTTTCATCTTTTTTTTTGGATTTTGATTTTTAATTTTTAAAATTTCATTTTCACTTCTATTTCAATTTGCTTTTAAAACAATACAACAATGATTGGCCGATAAATTACGAGTGTAAAAGTGAAATTTTACTTTAACCGAATTTCATTTTACTTTTTATTTTTATTTCAACTACTTTAAACATCAACAATTCCATTTCATAAAGGAAACAAAGTATGAGAGTGGCTAGTTGAAACAAAAGGCTTTCTTCTACTTCGCCGTTTTGCTTCCTCCTCATTTTCCACGATATGATATATCTATCATCCAAGTAGATCCTATAAAGGCCTTTAAAGGCCTTAAGCATTCAGTTTTATCAATAAGTCTTCCTTGTTTCATGCACTTTTTTTTTTTTTGAAACTAATAGAAATGAAAGAAGCAATACTTCTCGTAGAAGCACAAAGGTTTTTACTAACAATTTCAATTTTTTCAAACATATATTTTGCACATTTATCATTTTAATAATTTTGCTATTTTTTGTTTTTAGTTTATTAAATCGAATTTCATATAAAATTTTTATATTATTTCTTACTTTCTTTTCATTGCTTCTCTTTGTTTTTTTTCAATTACATTTTTCTCTAGCATAGTGTACTGCACTGTATTTTAATTTTTACTTTTCACTTCCTTCTTTATTGTGTTTCTATTTCTCAATTATTTTAATGACATCCTACTAATTTGTTTGATTAAAATTGAAACAACCAAAGGTAAATTCATTTTTCACAGCTGCTGAAACCAAAAAAATTATCGCAAAAACCATTGAACGTTAGGTTTTACTTCAACTTTTTTGAGAAATTTTTTTTTTGTTTTTTGCCAAAATGTCTGATTAGTTTTTCCAAAATATTTTAATTCACTTGTTACTTTAATGCAAAAATAAAAATAAGAAAACATGAATTGTCCTAATCAATTTAACTTTTCTTTTCCATTTTCAGTTCAAATTAAAAGAGATTATAATTTGAAATTTTTCTACTATTTAATTTTTTAGCTGTAATATTTTGCAGCATATAATAAATTCCCAAATTTTTGAAAAATGAAAGTATCATTTTTGGCGAATGTTTTTTTTTAATTTACAACAAAGGACACATTTTCGCTTCTAAAATTGACGAAATATTTAAATTGTTAAACTAAAGTTTTGTTCTAAAGAGGAAGCCTATTACAGTCTTTTATCATTTTAACTATTCGCTCTTTACCAATCTGAAAATATCACATTGTTACCAAACTTGTTATCACATTATCACTATCATAATCACTCTAATTTGCTAATATCGTCATTACCGTTATCATTACCACTTATTATTTATATCATCAAAATGATTAAATTGGGAGGAAATGGAATTGATGTAAAGTGTGGAAAAAAAATACGCTCTCATAAACAACTAATTTTATTTTTCATAATAAATGATGAAATGTATTTTTTGTTTGTTAAAAATTTTGCTTTTAATAAATTTTCATTTTCCTCCTCAAAAAGAGAGACGTATCGCCACTGATGACCTCCGTTGATCCTTGACCATTCGGATTATGCTGTCCTTCTCTTTAAGATCAAACAAACAAGTTCAAACACATTTCAGTTTGATTTTGCTCAACAACAACAACACAACCCACATTGCTGTAATTTTATTCGTTGCAATTGAAGTTAATTAAATTTAAATAATATTTGAGAAAAACTATTGCGGTTTTAATCATTTCAATTTATGATTAATTAATTTTAATTAATACTATATCTTTTTTCTTATTTTTATTTTATTCTATTTTATCTCTTATTTTTAATTTCTATCAAAAGCATGAAAAGAAGGCAAATTTTTCTATCGTTTTTTTTATGAGATAAAATAATTGTACATAACTGCTAATGGAAATTTTTTTCCCACACAATAATTAATTTTATTTTTTTTTTAGATTATTTAAACTGTGCTCACTGATTAAAATATTAAATATCAGTTTAACTAATTTACATGCAACCAGCATCCTCGTACAAATTATTTAATCTTAAATGTTCAATCCTAAATTTATTGAAATATCAAATATCAAAGTGATGTATCAATCAATGAATCACTTCGCATTGTTGATAGAATCATTGCTGTGAGACCTTTATATAAAGCAAGGTGTGTAAATGCATTTCCATCAGGTAGAAAATAATAAGCGGTTATCATCGCTAATATCAAATACTATGTATTTTTTTGGTGGAGGAAATGGGTAGGAAAATTAATAGGTAATTTGGTGTCATAATTAGCACCATATTTTGGATCGTTTCCAACTCATTGCCATTTATTTCCAATTGTCAAATAAAAAAAAAATGGCTTTCAAGCAGTTTCAAACTGTTTTTTTTCTTTGCCAACAATATCATCGTTTTTGTTTTGCTTAGTTTATTTTAAATTTGACCAGTTCATTTAAAATATAACGTTTTGAATTTATTGTTTTCTCTTTAAAAAAAAACCACAAATAAGGTTGGTGAATATTGTAATTATTATTGCATTCAAAATAGTGAGCAACAGTGCGGTTGAATTTGATAAATAGAAAATCAGTGGAATACTAGCAGAGGAGGAATGAAATAAGTTAGAAGGGATTAACGGGTTATTATTATTTATTGTTATTATTTATTATTATTGTATTATTTATCATTATTATCATTAATTATTATTATTATTAACACTCAAAGTATTCAAGTAATAGTTAAGAATAATAATTAACGTATGTTAATCGTTCATATGTATGTTTATTGTTTGTTGTTTGTCAACAACGGGTTATCATCATAAACTGTCCGATGTTTGTGGTAGCAAAATAACATCATTTGACGGATAATTGTTTCAATCGATGACCGATGATGACCGAGCGGGTCGGACAAGGACAGAATTTGAGGTTAAAGGATAACAAGAAGAGAACATTGAAATATCCCTAAACAAATAACTGATATGTATTGTTCATCATTTAGCACTTTTTTTTTTGAAAGTGTGTTCTTTGCAAGCTTGTAATGAGCCAAAAAAAAACGAAGTGATATGAAATAGTTGAAAAGTATTTTTATCACTCTTTTAGAGTATTCATATCACTTCGTCATTCCTTATAGTTTTAGGTGATGAAATGGGTAAATAAAGTAAATCGGAGAAGTAAGAAATGAAAGTGAAGTGAGATATACATATATATGAATGACTGGGGACAACTGGAGGACATATGACCCAAGGTCACATCCTTCCTAATACTACCACTCTCATAATTCTCTCTCTTTTTTTTCCTCCACCATCATCTTAAAGGCTTTTTGATAATGACGGATTAACGCCACCAATCTTTTACTATTACCAAATAATTTAAGCCATTCGTTTAAGCAAAATCTGCTAAGCGGATTATGTGACGACGGTAGAGTGGTAAATTGCTTGAGGCATTGATAACAGAAAAAAAAAATTAATTTTTTATCCTATTATTTATATACATATATCTCACACACGTACACACACACACACACACACACACACACACACACACACATACGTAGGCTTTACATATACATACATATACTTTACATATACATACATATACATACATATACATATACATACATATACATACTTTACATATACATACATATACATATATACATATACTTTACATATACATACATACTTTACATATACATACATACTTACACATACGTAGGCTTTCAACATTGTGACCTGAACTCTCTATTTGATCAAATAATAAAATAACAGTGAAAAGTTGAATTTGAAAGTAATTTACACCGAATTACTACCACTGACGAAACACTTTTCGAAAACATAGTATGAGAGGACAAATATGTTGCACGGAGAAAATTACTTCATCAAATTTGTTATGCGGCGCAATTGGCATTATCCATTTTACGAGGGATGAAATAGGGCGAAGAAAAGCCGTTAAAATTTGACGAATGAAAAGTGATAAAGGATAAAAAGGAGAGTGGAGGGGGTATCCCTAGAGGAAAATCATATATACATATAGGCATGGATGAAATCAAGAAAAGTGGGTTGGGTTGGAATGCGGGTGCCGGGTGCAGTAGATGGGTTATGGAGGAGATGATGATGACGAGAAGCTGGCTGACCGTTGTTGAAGCAAACATTTTTCATTTCAATTTAAATGCTACAACTGTTGTGTGTGTGTGTGTGTGTGTTTAAGGATAGATGTAGGAGAAAATGCTATTCCTGCGGTGCACCTCCTTTTCTTCACCACCGTCTTCCATTCCTCCCATTTTTCCATTCATTCAAAGCTTCTCGAGAGAATCCAACAAAGATGGTGCGATCAAGAAAAGGGGTTGTACCGATCGAAAGAGGGAAAAGATTAGAAGAGGAAAAAGGTGCTGCTGTCGCTTTTGTGCAATCACCGCCACTTTTCCACTTACTGTTCCCTTCTCTTTGCTCCATTTCATTTCAATCTTTCAACTGTTAAAGAGAAATATTGAGCTTATGAGGGATAGATCAGTTTCATTAAGTTTCACTTCCTGTTTGATGATTAACTCAATGCTTATTTCGGTCAGTTATAGAAACTCTAAAATTTCATTTAATTTATTTGTATTGGATTGTCGATGCATAACTGCTTCTTTGAAATTTTAGCAATACAAGCAACGGCAATAATAATATTAATAGTAATATTAATGATAATAATAATTAATAATAATGATTGAAATGGCAATAATAATTAGTAATAATATTAGTGATAATGATAATTAGTAATAATAATAGTAATAATAAATAATACTAAATAACAATAAATAACAATAAATAAGAATAATAAATAATAGTAAATAATAATAAATAATAGTAATAAATAATAATGATGAAATATTTACAACAGGAACAGCAAGAGGAATTTTTCGTTCGAAGAGAACTAATCGAATTTGCGAACGTAAAAAGATAATCAATTCAAAGTGCTATCCAATCAATTCATCATTTATTATCATCGTAGGCGTAACCGGTGGTTTATCAACGATTTGCAAAATTTTGCAATCAAAATGGATTATTTGATTTACCTGCAATTCATCATTTTTTTACAAACAATTAATGGTATGTTTCATACGTGTACTTTTTCTTTTCTTTTTTTCTTTGTAATATATTTTAATGTTTGAAAAAATTATTTGCAATTTTTCCTCTGTCTTTTTTTAAAGAAAAAAAATTCATTGAAATTAAAAATAAAATATTCTTTTTTTTGAAATTTAAAATTTCATGAGATGAGAAAATCTTGTTCAATGGAAATAATTGATAATTTCTGCTGAAATAACAAAGAAGAAAGCATGTAATGTTATTTATGTGTGAAAGAAATTGTTTAAATTTAATTCAATTAGCCACTTCTTCCTCCTCCTCCTCCTCCTCTTCCTCTTCCTCTTCTCTTTCGTCGCCTTTTTTTTTTTTTTTAATTTCAATTGCTAAATGTAGGAAGACGAAGTAGCGGTGATGTGACAATTCTTCTTTCTAATTGTGTTCACTCCATTTCATACTCAACTAGTCCTTTCATTGAGGAAAAAAAAATGAAATGAAAAAAAAAACAATCATAACAATTGTCAAAATTAAACGTATTGACTTGTCAAAAAATATTTAAAAATCAATAATTAAACAAAAATAATAAGTAATAATAATAACAACAACATCGATGATAGTAGCAAAATTTAAAACATTGCACTTTTTCATTTTTATGTTTCTTTTTGTTTCAAAATTTATGTGTTAGATGAGATAATGAAATGAAAATTAGGGAGTGCAAAATCAAATGTTCCTAATACGATTACTTTTTATTACATGTAATTAGAGAAAGCAAAGGGAGAGAGAGAGGGAGAGAGAGAGAGAGAGAGTAAAGAAAGGAGTGTGAACATCTGCTTCGTTTCACATTGTTTTACTTATTTGTTCAAATACACATTTGTAATTAACGGTTCATTAATTTTTTCACGTTCAAATTATCCATTTGAGTGCATAATAATGTTCAGCGTAATTCATAATGAAGTAAGCGTTAATTAATTAATCATCGTGATGTTTTAATTAATTAATCATATCAATCTTATCATCATCATTCTTATCTCGTCTGTTTGAATTTTTCAAATTTTTCTCCTCTTGTAATTAAAACATCACGAGGATTAGGATTAGGAATAAATGATAATAGGAAGGGAGAAGAAGAGAACGAGAGAGAGAGAGAGAGATAAAGGATAAAATATTCTCATTTATGAAAAGTTAAGTATGAGGTACTAAAGATTTGATTCAATTTGAAATTTACCTACTTTTGATATATATTCTAATATTCTCACATTGAATTCAACCTATAAGAAATATTCTGTTTTGTCCAAAGTTTTGAATTTAAAGTACAAAACAACGAAAGAAAAAACAATTCTTACGCGAATTGTTGAATTAAACTTTACCATTAATTTGAGTATTAAATTTAAATCAAAGAAAAATTTTTAATAGCTTAAACATAAATGCTAATATTTATATTTTAAGTAGTTGTAAAATCCTTTAGTATAAAGTCCTACCCGTGTTAAGTTTGATATTGATCGATCAGTTTCCAAACTTTTAAGCTTCTATGCAAATCCGTTTAATCTGATGAGTAATTGTTTGCTAAAACTAGAAATAAATGAGAGGAGAGAGAGAGAGAGAGAGAGAGAAAGAAAAAGAAAGGTGGGAGGAAGGAAAAGTGGAGATAAAGGATAAAATATTTCCGTTTGTGAAAAGTTAAAAGTTTTAAAAATTTGATCCGTAAGAAATTACTGATATATTTCAGTTGTATTGTTCGGTTGATTGAACGGTTGAATGAAAGCTTTCACACACAACTGTCGTTTCTCGAAAATGTTACTTATGATTTTATATATATATAATTTTTTTAAATTTTATTTTTAATCATTATTAGATTATCATTTGTCTGCTTTATTTAACAATGTAGTAAAATACTAATTCGAATAATTATTCCATTTATAATAATTTCCCATAGATTTGAAAATCTTTTATGATAATTTGTAAACATTGATTATTTCGTGATTATTTTGCAAAATATCAATAGAGAATTTAGGAATATTAATCGAATGATAAAGATTTGATTGAAAAAAAAAACAAACTGATGAGTGTTATCACAATTTTTCATTTGTAAAGATAAATTCACTTCATGCATATAAATTTTAAATTTTAAAAACTTTTCGATCAATTTCCTTCGCTGACTAAACTTTCTTCCGGTCCGGTTTTTTTTCTTTTTTACTAACTGTCTAGTGCTAATGGACATTTTGGAAAAAAAAATGTTAAAATTTTTATCAACATTTTAATTTTTATTAAGCCGAAATGATTTTCGGTTTTACTGATCGCATTTAGCGATGTAATGTGCTGATTGTTCATTTTAAAAAGTTTCAAATTTTTGAAAAAAATTTTTGTTTTTAGCTTATTGTTAACAACTTATTGTTCTGTTATGCATTAATAATTATGCATAAAAACATTACAGTATAAATAATATTGTATTATTATTATTATTATTAATTGTTAAAATAACAATAATTCAATTGTACATTTTCCACTTAATTTATATTTAATAATCATTTAAATGAACATTACTTCATGATAATTTCTTCCATTATTTTTAAAATAACAAACAATTTTCCTGTAAATTTACCTATTTGAAAAGGAAATAATTTAGTAATTTTTATAAAATTATATTAAACTGCCTTAAATTTAGTAGCAATATTGAAAATAAACTTCTAACAGCTAACACTACTAATTTCGAAAATAATAACTTATAATAATAACAATCATAATTTCTTATTTACAGTAAGCGTTTGTCTTTCTTTAATTTTATTACTGTTTAAATAAAATTTAAAATTTTTTTTTTAAAGGATGGGAGGTGCATATTTTACCAACACAGCAACAACTGGAAAATCGAAAAAGTGATGAGAACATAGCTGTTATTTGTTCAGTAATTGATCTTCAAAAAGATCGCAGTACTAAAGTGGACATTAAATGGTACCGTGAAAATGATGAAATGCCCATCGATCGACAGGGAAGGTTTGCTTTGTTTTTTTTTTGTTGTTTTAAAAAATGAAGATGGAAAAAGTAATACTTACAAGTTATAATAGAAAAAGTAATAATTAAGTAATAATAAGATAGAAATAAATTAAGTAATAATAAGATAGAAAAAGTAATAATTACTGCGCATTTTTCCACATTCATTTATTTTACTTCAAATTTCATTCTAATTTCAGGTTTTTTTTTATATTAAAATTTACGAAATAATTTTTGTAAAATTTTCAAATGATTTCTGAATGGAATTATTTTGAGAATTTTTTAAATAGAATAAAAGTTAGACGTTTTAAATTTGGAATAAAATTTACGCTTAGTTGTAAGTGCAATAACTAATGCAGTTTTTACTCTCAATTAATTAACAATCCTACCTGATCATTCTTAATTAATTAACAATCCTACTTGATCATTATTATTATGGAATTTTTGGAAAAATCGATATTTAACAATTAGTTGAATGAGAGAATCATCAGGACAAGCAAAAATTAGCTAATTTTTGTATTGATGAATATAAAAGTATTGTTTTTCAAATTTGATTTAAAGCAGAACGATGCAGCAATGGAATTTGACCAATCGGATTGATATAAAAAAAGAATACCTTATTTTTAACATTTTTGAAAATTACAAAAAAAAAGAAAAATATTAATTATTTGATTAATTCTGATGATGAATATCGATCATTTAATAATCATTTTTGCTGATTGATAGAAATAAAAAAAATAATAATATTACAAGCAAAAATATTTTCTTTTTTTTTTCGTCTCTGTCCCTCTCCCTCTCCCTCTCCCTCTCTCTATGTTAACAATTTTGGTGCATAGTGTAGTAAATTCATGCAAATAGTATTAATCATTCTATCCGACCCGTCGTAAATGCATTTTTTTTCATATATTTCAAATGTATATATTATATACATATATATATGTGTGTGTGTGTCTGTACTTATATGCATGTGTGTTTGGGTTTGGGTGTGCGATATATGTAAATGAAGCCGTTGTAGCGAAATACCGATATCAGCAATCTGAACAATTCGAATTTAAAAAGAGGCGAAAAAAAAAACACCTTACCTTCTTCCTTTTTCCTCTTTCCTCTTCCCTTTCTCTCTGTCATAATTCCATCCTTTTTTCCTTCCACTTTTTTTATTTCACATCAAATAAAGGGATGGAATTTTTGCCATTCCAGGAGGAAAAATGATGAAAAAGCTATTATGAGTGAAGTGAAAGAATTTTTTACTAAATTAATTAAAATATATAATTTAGTTAAATAATAAATTTAAGTAAAAATTTAATATATAATTAAAAAGTATAATTTTGGAGTGTAATTATGGTTAAAGTTTAGTTTGCATATTAAATGATTTATTTAGAATAATGGAATGAATTCTATTTACAACTCTATTAAACAAATAATATTTTTTTTTCTCGTTATACTTAATTTTTGTGTTACTGCTAATACAACAAAAAAACAGTGTGATATGATATGATATGATATGATATGTGAAAGTGAATGAAGTAAAGTGGTACTAAACAATCAACAAATACAGATGTATTTTTACACTAACTGATTTTTTTGAATTTCAATTGTCTTTTTTTTATAAAATATTTTTTTTTCTTTTTGTGAAGGATAGCAGTAAGTCGTATGAAGCCATTATCAGCTCGATTACTTTTCATCAAGCCGACAGTTGAGGATAGTGGTACGTACAAATGTGTGGTCAGTGTTAGCAGTGGTAATGTTCAAACAAAGGATAAGTCAACAAATATATCATTCATTCGTTCGTACTCTTTCAAACATATTCCTTTCATTTAATAATTTAAATTTTAAATTAAAAGAAAGAAAATTTTTTTTTGTTTACGCTAAAATTCGTCTCAATTATTGTTTTTTTTTTCTGCTTACACTAAATAAACTATACATATATATATATATATATATATATATATATTTCCTGCTTGAAATGAAATTAATTTTTAAAAAAAATTTTTAAGATATGTTTACTATAAAGGAAGGAAGGAATGAAATTTGAAAATGAAACATGTTGAAATGTTTTGATAAGAGATATGAGAATAATTGACGGACGGTTGTAGAAGCAGCGGAATTTATTGACGTCGAATTGGAGCAACATCCGGAAGAAGGTAACGATGCAGAAATTGTATGCCGGGTACGTGGTGATCCATCACTGGAAATTTTTTGGCAATTTGAAGGCAAAACGATCATTGAAGGTTTTGAATATTTGACTAAGAAATTTCATTTTTTTTTTATATATATGAAAATTACAAAAAAAAGAGGACAATTTCATCAATTTCCGTTTTCCTTATCAACTCGAATTTCTCTTATCATTTATGAAATATGTTAAAAGGTGAAAAGTCATTGCATAATTAGTGTTGCTTATCACTGAGAAATTAACGCAACAAAAATGATTAAAATTTCATTTTAAATTATCATTTTTTGTGAGAATTTGAAGTATTCAAGTTTTACTACATATAACACATTGTGAAATTGATCAAATGAAAAGCAATACCGCACAAAAGAGAAAGGAAGAGAGAGAGAGAGAGAGAGAGAGAGAGCGAGAGAGAGAGAAAGAGAAGGCCTCTTTATATGAGGAAGCTGTATAAAATGAGCATTATTAGAATATGATTCATTTTACAGTATATATAAAAATACGTAAAGTATGTATCAATCAGCTCACTGATAAAGGTGATATATATCATTCTTGAACAAAGGAGACAATACATATGTGATGAAAACAAATTGATTTTTAAAATCTTCAAATATTTATGAAATTGAAATTTATTGACTAAAATTTCAAAATCTAAGAAATTTTTTTTATATGTTCCGATTTCAAGTGAATATTTCCCAGGTGTTTTTTTTTTTGCATTTTTGTCTAAAATTTTCATCCGGTGTTTTACATTCAAAAAGGGCTTTGACCATTAACATTGCAAAGATAAAATTTGCATTTAAAAAAGAGGAAAAAAAAATCTCACGCATTGATATGAGGGAACCGTACGACGTGGATCATTTTATTGTGCAGTAGTGACATATTCTGTGCTTTTGAAAAAAAAACAGCACTTGAAGAGAAATGGATGATAGATAAAAGATTATATAATTTACTAAAAGTAATCTTTAATAATTCTATTTTTTTGATTTTAATTTAAATTAATATAAATCAATTATGCTGACAAAAAAAATTGGATACATTAAGAGTATTATTTTAGCAGTCTTCAAATATCACACAATATTAATTGACCAAAAATTGAAGAATTTAACTTTTTAAATTTCATTTCAAATAAATTGTCATTTGAAGATTAATGTTTATTATGATGTATTTGTTGTTTTTATTGAAGCAATCACGAAATAATGCATAGCGAGTTATTTAAAATTAAATTAAAAATTTTATTTTTGATTGGTTTTTATGTACTAATATGATAAAGATTGCTATTTAAACAAAATTATATGTCTATAGGTGGGCCGAGAAACTATGAATTCGAGGATAGAAATCAAATTTTAGTAATTCCAAAATATAATTCCAAGCAGGATGATGGCCAATACACTTGTAGTGTAGCACAGTTCTACTCCTTCGAAACTGTTACTATTAATGTCACCGGATATGGTTCGTTAGATTTTTCTGAATTTTGATAAATTTGGTTTAAAATTTTAGAAAGAAAAAAAAACGATGAAGTTTTGTAATGTTTTGCTAAATTATCTAAGTTATTTTTTAGAAGTTTCTATGTTTCAAAATACAACTTATTCTAAATAAAATATCTTAATTTCTATATCAGTTTTGTAAATTTCATCTTTAAAATTTTATAGCACGTCCGAAAATAGTAATACTTGACGGATCGGAAGCAACATATGGTGTCGAAGGTCGTGATTTTGTAATTCGATGCCAAGCTGTCGGCAAACCTGCGCCGCATTATCAATGGATAAAATACACTGTTTTTTTTTTCATATTTTTTTGTAAAATTTGTTTGTAACTTTTAAAATAGAATGTTGTAAAATTGGATGATTTAACTATCACCCTTCTCGATAACCAAAGAAGAGAGGGAGAAAGAGGAGAAGAGAAAAAGAAAACAATAATTAGAATGAAAATGAAACTGAAATTGCTTGTTTAAGCTTTTATTTTGCCGCATTTTAAATTATTATCTTCCTAGGATGGAGATGAGAAAATCATTGCACCTTGCGAGAAGTATGATATAGATGATGGCACTCTTGTAATTCAAAATTTAATACCAGCAGATAGTGGTACGTATAGTTGTATTGCTCGAAATGCACTGGATGAAGTACGACTCGATTTCAACCTAACAGTTTTCAGTTAGTGTTTTTTTTCTTTATTTGATGCAACTGAAATTATCATATTTATTAATATTTTTTGAAAATTCAGGAAAACCAAGGCTAAAATTGATGAAGAATCTGACAGTTACACGTGGTGAGACTGTCAAATTGGCGTGTGAATTTAGTGGTGATGGACATTTGAAAGCTAAATGGTTACATCTTGGACAGGAATGGCCAAGTATACCAATGAAACAAGCTGAACGAATTTCAAATTTTAATTCAACATTATTTAGAAGATATAATGCTGTTGTTGGTGACCATTTAGCTGCGGAAAACAGTGTTGCTTCGGTATGTTCTTTTTAATTTTAATTGTTTTCTATTTCAATTTAATCTCATTCTGTTTGTGTTATTAGCTATTTTACGTTTGAAATATTCATATTTATATTTTCCTTGGAATTATTTTCAGGAATGATATGTCGGAAATTTCAGGATAATCATATAACGGTTAGCGAAGGTGATGGTATTATTATTTTAACACTGACAACCGTTGATGAAGATGATGCCGGTCAATACCAATGTGTCGCAGAAAATGAAGCTGGCAGGAATCAGGGCTCTGTGTACCTGTCTATCATTCGTGAGTTTCAATGAATTTGAACTATACTATCAGATTGAATAGATTTTATTAAAGAATTAAAATTTTACTGAAATTCAGATGCTGCACGAATTGTTGATCACAGTGGAACAAAGCGTATCCTAAAGGGTGATGTAGCAGTGATTCATTGCGATGCAAGTGCTGTTCCGGAACCGATTTGGACATGGACTGGTCCATTCGGTATCATTTATGCAGATGGTTTGAAGTATATCCTTGATACTCAAACTGTTACAACAATTCTCACGGTAAGTGTCCAATTTTCAGTTACATATTTCATCTCCGTTTTATAATTAGATCTTTTGAAATTTCTTAAAAACATAACTTTTAAAATCGGAACTAAGATTTTTGCTGAAATTGGAGTAGGAAATTTTAGGTACGAGATGTAGATGAGCATGACTTTGGTAAGTATACCTGTACGGCTGATAATGGTATTGGTCCGCCGGATCACGCTGAACTTCGATTGATTGAAATTTGTCTGTCTTGATCATTTGTTTTATTGTTCGCTTTTTTTCTACATTTATTTGTTGATTTCTATTCACTTCTCTGCGTGGTATTATCGATCATAACCGTACGATCGATGCCATTAACCTATTAAATGTTTACAAAAGCGATTGTTTTTGAAATGATAACACTGGAATTCATTCATCAGCTAATCAGATTGATTGAAATTTAGGAAACTAAAAAAGTTAACCTGTTGTTTTCAATCGTTTAGTTTTTTAATTGCAGTACCACCGCTAACACCAAGCAAACTCAATTGTCACGAGCATAGTTATCCAAATTTTGGTATATGCACTATTGGTGAACTGAAAAATTCACCACCTGGAAAATTGCCATTAAACATTACGTTTTATATTGTACGTGAAAATGAGGTTTGTTCCAACTCAAAAAAAATTTAACCTGTTACAATTAGGGGATATCAGTTATATCTTATCTTTTCTTCACTCTATTAGTACAACTTTACACTTTGTCCTTATTCCTCGAAAATCCTATCTAAATTTCACTAAGTTGTTTGAATGTTTTTGTTGTAACAAACTTTTGAATAACCGTTGCTATTTATTATCGAACGAAGTATTGCAGGCAAACAAGGGCCATGATGAAACAAATACCATGAATGTAACATTTGATTTTGATGGCGAGTATGAATTTAAATTTCATCATTTGAAACCGCAAAGCAGATACAAAATTCGAGCGCAAGCGATCAATGAAGCTGGTATGTCAGAAATGAGTGCTCCTGATATCATCGAAACTACAGATCCATGGGGTAAAATTTTACTAATCTTTACAAAAACTCAAATTCAACATTTTCTTGTCATTAAAGAAAAATAAATTGTGTTATCCATTTCCACTCCCTCTTTTATCTTACTTTTTGTTTCCTTTGTTCATCTGTTTTTCAATCATGTCCAGTAATTCGAGCAATAAAAAAACACTATTTTTTCCCTATAGAGTAAAAATTTTTTTCTTTTATATCTCAGTTGTGTGATGATACGATAGGATTAAACAAGATATTAAGATGAATATTTCCTCGGTATTTACTGATTACCTGAATAATTTGCAGCACCGGATGCGCCTACTGACATACAATATGATTGTTCGAAAGATTGCAAAATGATTTGGAATGAGCCAAATAACCATGGTTCACCAATTATTGCATATAAATTAATTTTGAAAGAAATAGCGCATGCTGAAATGGTATTTCGATACTGACATTGCTAAATGATAAATAATTCCTTATGTGTAATTATTTAAGTACTTAACCGAACTGGAATATTTGTTTATTCAATCATTTCATAGAAGCATTCTATTTACATGTGATCGGATGAAACAAGGAAATTAAGAAATTGCCAAATTTTCTTCTAAATGACAATGAAGTATATTTTGCAGAAACATTATAGTGCGGAAAGTTTTGAGCTCGATTTAGGTGCTGATAATCTCGAAGTGGATCTATCGTTCCTGAAACCACTTACAACCTATGAAATAAAACTAATTGCTGTTAACAGCATTGGTAATAGTAATGCTCATTCAGTTGTGGTCAACACATCCGGTTAGTTGATCTTGCTTACAATTTGTATACTTTCTTTTCCTTTCTTAATGAATTTTATATCTTCTTCACTTGCATAATGCTATTGTTGCTTACGATTTGAATAAATTGATGAGTGAATTGAAATTACAAACGACAAGCAGTAAGTAATAATTTGCAGAATATGTGGGAGGTGGACGCCGGGATGATCATTCTAGTTGGCTGGCAATTTTGTTGTTAATCATTTTATTGCTCACATTGTTAGCTCTTATAATAGATGCCATGTGCTGTTTAATGCAACGTCGTGGATTTTTAGCACTAATTTGTTCAGCACTTTTTGGATCTGATCAAGAAGAGTATGGTGATAAATTGGAAGATGTATTGCAAAATGATAAGTTCGTTTTTGTTCTTAACAAAAATACCTTAAACAGTTTCAGTGTCTCTATGAACTTTTATCACGAAGCTACATGAATTGTCTATCAGCTGAAACGAAATCGCATTAGATTACGGCAGTCATTGATCTAATTTGATCAGCATTGCCCTAAGCTCAATGTATTTTGAAAATTTTCCTTGAAAGATTGCTCTTTCATCATCCACGATTCGTTCCTTTTTAATAAAAATTTGCTTTTAGAACAGAAAACAATCGTTTACTGATCGATGAACGAAATAATTCGCCGATTGCGATGAAGTATATTTATTGCATAATTACGTAAAAAAAGATAGTTTGTTTGAAATTTTCAGTAAAATTTTATAAATTTTGCCGCAGATGTGTGTGCTGTAATTTCTTTCAAAGCTTTCTGTTATTTCAGTCGCGTCGAAAGGTACAAGAATGGTCCACATTCAACGCCGGTATAAAATGTTAGCATAGCATCGTCTAATTAGCCGCAACGACACATTTTAACACTCTGCATTCTTGGATTAACTGCTTCTCATTCATTTATTGACCGTGAAAGTTTTTCTTAAAAATGATAGCGTCTCACCATAAATTCCTACAAATTGAAATTTGCTGAAATGCAAACGTGTTCATTTGACAAATATGTTGAAATTTTGCAAATGCTCAGAGAAGAGGAGGGATTTTTGATTGCTTCGCATTTTCAAATAAAATTTACAATTTGATAAATGAATTCCAATTTCATCCTCTTAGCAAAAAAATGCACTGTCAATGAGTTCTGAGCAAATTTATTTCAACATACTGTGGTCAATAATATTCGAGCTGTGCCTTATTATAATGCTTATGCTTTGTTGCTTTTGTTGCTGTTGCTGTTGCTGTTGCTGTTGCTGTTGTTGTTGTTGTTGTTGTTGTTGTTGTTGTTGGTTTTGTTAAAATTTATGTTTCCTTTACTTAAAAGTATGTTGTTAACAAAGTAATATTTCTGGAAGTGAAATGCGTTAGATGGTGCTAATTGATGAAAACATTGAGATCGATTTGAAAAGTTTGATTTGTGTGTCTGCATTTTAATGCGAAAAATAATTTATTTATCTATCTCTCCATGTACTTCTCAAGCTCACTTCATTCCTACTATCAATTATTGCATATCACTGTATTTACTTATATGACAAAAGCGCTTTGTGCTAAGTCACAAGCGCAGCATTTTAATTGTAAAAATAACAATAATAATGTGTTTTTTGTGTTTACTAATTTATCGGGTCTAATAATATATTCAGCTATTTCATTCATTTCCTAAATTTAATCCAAATATTAACGATAATGTTGTAATAATAAAGCAATATAGAAATGGAAAGGGCAGCATTCACCTACTAAGGTACCGTATCCGACGAGGACTCTTCACTGTTTGCGAGGTCATTCTTATCTTCTCTGCGGAGAAGAAGATCCGACATGCATTGCTAACTGTTTGCGACGATTGAGAATTTGCAAATAAAAGAAAACATTCAAAAATGTGGAGAAAGGAAGCGTTCAGAAAACACTGTTGCCTATTTTCTACGTGTTATTCCGTCTAATGTCTCAACTCAACATACTCATCTCGTGACGTTCGCTTACTCCTCTCTTAGGAAATGCTCCTAACCCTTTCTTATTTAACGGATCAAAGTGTGACATTCTTTCATACTAAAAGAATTTTGCTCTACTGCACGTGAATTGTCATTCCGATCGCAATATTTTGCTATTAAAAAATTTAATTTCCAGCCTCAAATCATCAATAGAGGTATAAATTTGATTGAACTAAATAGCTAGATGTAGATTAAAGTCCGAATAAAGGATTGTGAGACGTAGCTCCTAGTAATAAGCGTATATATAACCTGAAGCAGATCGTCTACCACTATTCAATCTTATCTGTTGCCATTTCAGGCTAATTTCAAATGCCAAATGAAAGAGAAAATGTCGTCAATTTTAGTCGTCATTTTTCCGCAGATACTTTGCATGGATAAGATTTTTATTCAATTTCACATAAAATAGAAGAGAAAATCAGTTAAAAAAAAATGCAACAATATGATTCACAACAAAGCTAATGATCCATCGCTAATAATAGCTGTTTTTTTTGCAGAAGTTGACGACGATATATCAGATCATAGCTTTGGAAGAAAAGCAAAATTGATATTAGGTAGGTACCTTGACACAGCACGTTGACAAATCATTACGGTAGAGAGAAACGTATTCACTTCATCGTCGTTTCGTATAGCCAACAACAAGTTTCGCGGGATGATCCGATTCCTTTTGTTTTGTCGTTTCCAGTTATTTGTAACAAAACAACTGTTGGGTAGTAGATAGATGTTGCAGCAGCACTGTCGTAAGGTATCTTTGAACATAATTTTCCTTGTGAAGCAAACGATGATCCTTACTTTTTATAAATGAAAAATTTAATTCAGCATAGGTCAATCGTGATTCTCTCCTTTTCTTGTCATCTGACTCCTAACTCATATATAGGAGAGTAACACTATTTATAAAAAGTAAGGAGGATAAATTAGAATGAAATAATCGGCGTACGTAATGAATTGTCACCTGGCAATACAGACATTACAGTATATAATTTTAGCATGTAGCACTAATTTACATGCCATAATTAATGGGCCACGATTATTTGAGTCAACGACGTGCTGTGGTATGGTCTTCGTATATGAGGTAAACGTTCTTCTCAACATCTCTTACTCTATCCTATTATCATTTTTCCGCACCGTAGAATTTTGACAATGTAGGAAAGAATGAACGTTCACTTCCACCATATGCACGTAGTCTTTTATCCACTTTTCCTCCGTGTTCATGTGCTTTTTAGCGAAAAAAAAAATTTCCAAAAGATTTAGGAAATAATGGATCAACATCATTTCATGCTTAAAGTGCTTCCATTATGACAAGCTACAGACTTCTTCGCTACTGTGCCTAAGCGACCGGAAAGATGAGAGGTTCATATTTCATATTTCTCTCGCTTTCCAAAAATGAAAATTCGAATGGTAATTATTTCGTTTTGGCATATATAAGGGATTTTTCAAGTGTAACAATGGAATAGATAGAGGAGTTTGGATGGAAAATTAGTGATTTAGTAGTAGTAGTAGTATAAGACCTGTCGTAATATATAAAATATAGGAAGCATGCAAAAAGACTGAGTAACGTGTAAACTATCTTTTATCATTTGAATGAATCACTAAGAAGAGTTAATGGAAATACAGTAATCTATTCGCTTCTTCAAAACTGCCAGGTCATTTTGGTTCTATTCAAATATGACGTAAGAATAGAAGCGTGACTTGAGCTTTAAAAAATGAAGAAATAGATAGCTGAAAAAAAGATTGCATTATTGTACTATCTGTTCTTTGCTGTGGTCGGTTGCACCGGTTTAGCAAGCGGTAGCTTAATTGTCGTCGACGATGTCAGAATCCCATATATCGTCACAACCCTCTACGTCGGCATCGACATCGACGAGATCGACATCGAAGTTGAAAAAGCAGAATGAGAAGATGGAGAAAAGTGTTAAGAAGAAAGCAAAACGTTCAGGAAAGAAGAAACGACGAGGATGTAAGAAGAAGGAACCTTACTCGGTGCATATTTCTCGTGTCATGAAACAGATCGATTCAAAAGCTGAAATATCAGCAGGAGGAATGGCAACAATGAATTCTTTCGTTAACGATCTGTTCGGCCGAATTGCAACTGAAGCAAGTCATTTGGCGCATTATAGCAACCGATCGACAGTAGGAGATCGTGAAATCCAAACAGCTGTCCGTTTGATTCTTCCTGGTGACCTGGCAAAATATGCTATTCTTGAAGGAAATAAGGCAATAAAACGATTCATGACTTCGAAATAAATTGGATTCACGTCTTCATACCAAAAGTTTATCCTGCTTGTGATTTTATTGGGTGATCTGTCAATTCAACTGTCATGTTTGAGATGAAATTATATAAAGTTTTTATTATTTTTGCACATGTCTTTTACAAATAATTCATTCGAGTCTTCAAGTAAGATTGGAATTTTTGTCATTGTGATTGAAGTATAGAGTTATCAGTGAGATTTCTTTTCGACTGTCGGATAAACAAAAAATGCTGCCAAATTATCCATCGATATTTTGTGGTGAGGTGAGGTGAGGTGAGTGTGTAAGATACAGGAAGGATTGCAGGCACTACAGTACATTTGGAATGTTTCCTATTGCCCAAACTGAAAAGTTTTTATGGTTCAATTTTCGAATTCCTCCAAATTTCTGTGAATAAAAGTGTTCTTTTAATGAACGAAATTGTCGATCATTTAATAGTGACTCTTAAAAAGATGAATTGCAGTTGCTGATTAGTTTGTAATCGAAATGTGAGGAGGATATTATGAGCTTTTGACGCTCGTTTTTGTAATAAATCGACGCAATAGAGATGAAATTGTATAACTTTTGCACAAATCAATAGTATTCAGTTTTGTCACTTATGGATTAGAAACTGAGATGAATTTAGGTGTGTTAGGTTAGGTTAGCTTTTGTAATGACACGCTTTCAATAATTCAAAATATCGCCTGCGACAAGAGAGTATGAAGGAAAAGAGGACAAAAGACTATGTGCATAAGGTGGAATTGAATTTATTGTAATTATTTTAAACTACAAGCGATAATAATTGTAGGAATTTGTGTTTATTAATTTGTCCTCTTCAATATAATGTTGAGATATTTCATTCACTAATATGAATGGCGTAATAAAACATTGTATAACTGAAATGGCATCATCCACTAAAATGATACAGATCGGAAAAACCGAACATTAATCAATACGCAGTTATTGGAGCACAGAAACCGCGCAGCTCGAAACTAGGTGAGTTTTTTTTTCTTCACAACTTCAAACTTATTCTAAATTTTAGATTGCGAACATTTTAAAGTTATCTGTGACTTTATTAGTTTTTGGTTTATCAGTACAGTAGCAATCATTCCCGTGTAGACAGTTCACGGAAATGAAATTTTTATTCTGCTTCTCATAAAGCACATGATCATAAATACATGACATATAAATTTATCACTATAAAAAATGCTATTCGTTGGTTAAAAGTTCGCAAACATTGGTTTCCTTTATCACATCAGTTGATATTTTCGAAGTTGACGGCGCATAAGATGAGGACTTTGGAATTTTCTTTATCACATCAGTTGATATTCTCGAAGTTGACGGCCCATAAGATGAGGACTTTGGAATTTTCTTTATCACATCAGTTGATATTCTCGAAGTTGACGGCGCATCAGATGAGGACTTTGGAATTTCCTTTATCACATCAGTTGATATTTTCGAAGTTGACGGCGCATCAGATGAGGACTTTGGAATTTTCTTTATCACATCAGTTGATATTCTCGAAGTTGACGGCGCATCAGATGAGGACTTTGGAAGAAGAGCAGAATTGATATTCGGTAGCACACCACCTTCACTGATCGTCACATTGGAGAGAAGTGCATCCAGTTCACTATCATTTCGTACAGCCAATTGTATGTGTTGCGGGCTAATCCTTTTCCTTTTGTTGTCACGTGCAGTGTTACCAGCCAATTCCAAAATTTCAGCAACAAGATACTGAAGCATCGCGGCAACATAAACTGAAGCAGTAGCACTAATTCGGCTAGCAAAATTACCCTGACGGAGGGAACGGTGAACACGGCAAACAGGAAAGTGCAATCCAGCCCGAACAGATTTTGATCTACCCTTCTTCCTCACTTTTGACATTTTTAACCGAGCTAAATTGGAAGTTAATCTGATCAAACAAGCAAATGACTGAAACAGTATGCGGCAACAACCACTATTTATAAAAATTGAGAAGGATGAATTGGATTTGAATAATCAAAAACAATAAATTATCATTTCGTAATGTACACATTACAGTATGCCATTTCAGCATGTAGCATTAATCTATATGCAGTAATTGATGAGCAACGATTATTTGCCTCATTTCGGATTATCTTAAGGACTAATGCAATGTACAACGATCGACACGTCCACTCCTATGGCTGTTTACTACCATTGTTTCTTTACAGCATGGAAAGAAATTTGAACTATTTGATGATTTAATCAATGAGCTCGATTTAGGTACCGATAATCTCAAAGTGTTTGAATTTCATCGTTCCTGATACTACATACAACCTGTGAAGTAAAACTAATTGCTGTTAACAATATCGAT
This sequence comes from Litomosoides brasiliensis, assembly GCA_013365375.1. Taxonomy (NCBI): domain Eukaryota; kingdom Metazoa; phylum Nematoda; class Chromadorea; order Rhabditida; family Onchocercidae; genus Litomosoides; species Litomosoides brasiliensis. The sequence continues at coordinate 2,097 of JABVXW010000560.1, read as the reverse complement.
AGTAGTGCTAATTCAATTATTATGGGCAATTCATTCGGTTAGTTGGTCTTGCTTACTATTTATCCTTTCTTTTCTTAATGAAATTTTATTAAAGTATTTTTTCGTAGCTTATTTCATTCATATCTACCTTTCATGAAGGAACATATGATAAAATATTTTGGTGTAATTTCTTCTTCACTTGTGTAATGCTGCTATTTGTTATTAATGATTTGAATGAATTGATGAGTGAATTGAGGAAAATGTAATAAGTTGCAGAATATGTAAGAGATGGATGCCAAAATGGTCATTCCAGTTGGCTGGCAATTTTAATGGTAATCATTTTATTTCTCATATTGTTAGCTCTTATCATGGACCGACAACAAAAGGAGTCGGTTCATCCCGCGAAACTTGCTGTTCTACGTACGAAACGACGATGAAATAAATGCGGCTGCGTCACCCAATATCAATTTTGTTTTTCTTCCAAAGCTATAATCTGATATGCTGTTAACTTCTGAAAAAAAAAAAACCTCTTGTTAGGGATCATTAGCTCTGTTGTGAATCATATTGTTGCATTTTTTTAAACTAATTTTCTCTTCTGTTTTATGTGAATAAGAATTTTATCGATGCGAAGTGTCTGCACATAAAAATCACTTGGTAATATAGTGGAAAAGTGGGAACTAAAATTTAACTGTCTGATATTTTCACTTTAATTCAAAATTTGGAATTGGCCTAAAATGGCAACGAATAAGATTGAATAGTGGTGGGTGGATGGCCTTCTTCAGGTTAAATGATTGTTATATATAGGAATGGTCGGACTGCTGCGTTTATACAGACGTTTATACTCATTGAATTTTATCCAAATATTAATGGCGTAATAAAACACCGTAGAAACCAAATGGCATCATCCACTCAAAAGATATAGATCAAAAAAACCGAACATCAGTCAACACGCAGTTACTGAAACAAAGAAACCACGCAGCTCGAAATTGTCGGTGAGTTTTTTTTTTCACAACTTCAGACTTATTCTAAATTTTAGATTGCAGACATTTTTACGTTATTTGTGACTTTATCAATTTTTGGTTTATCAGTACGATAGCAATCATTTCCGTGTAGACAGTTCGCGGAAATAAATTTTTTATTCTATTTCTCATAAAACACATGATCATGAATACATAACATATAAATTTATCACTTTAAAAGAGGTTGTTCGATGGTCGAAATAAGTTCAGCTTTGGTTTCCTTTATCACATCAGGTTGATTTTTCCGAAGTTAACGACATATTGGATAAGAACTTTGGAAGGAGAGCAGCATTGATATTTGGTAGCACACCACCTTTACTGATCATCACATTGGAGAGAAGTGCATCCAGTTCACTGTCGCTTCGTATAACTAATTGTATGCATCGCGCGTTGATTCGCTTCTTTCCGTTATTGAGTGCAACGTCATAAGCCAAATCCAGAACTTCAGTGACAAGATACTGAAGTACCGCGGCAAAAAAAATTGAAGCTGTGGTATTGATTCGATTTGCAAAGTTAACCTGGCGAAGTGAGCGGTGAACGTAGCCAACAGGAAATTGCAATCCAGCCTGGACTGATGTTGTTATAGAGCTCTTCTTCATCCTTGACATTTTCAACGGAAACTGGACTGGAAATAAATCCGATTGAGCACAACCAATAACACGTAAACAGCAACAAGTCTTATAAAAATTAAAGAGGAAAAGTTGAATTTGAATAATCGAAACAATGAATTATTATTTTGGAATGTACGAATTACAGTACACAATACACATAAAACATAACTCTCAAAATCGGAACTAAGATTTTTGCTGAAATCCAAGTATAAAATTTTAGGTATGAAATGTAGATGAAAATGATGTTATTTCCCGCGGTTAAATGGTCATCAACAACAGCATTATATCTTTTAAATGATGTTGAATTAAAATTTGAAATTTTCTTGTATTGGCATACTCAGAATCTTGTAAATCAAGATCTAATACCAGCAGATGCGTATAATCGTATTGCTAGAAATGCTCTGGATGAAGTATGACTCGATTTCAGCCTAACAGTTTTTTTTCTTTATTTGATGCAACTGAAATTATCATATTTATTAATATTTTTG